>NJDD01005722.1:5136-26476 GCA_002245505.1 Calephelis nemesis
CTTTCAAAACAAAGATAATGTTAGTTCAAGCAATTATTTTTCCATTATTGGATTATGCTGATATTTGTTATCCTGATATTACTCAAGAATGCCTTAATAAACTTGAGCCAAGCCAGAAATCTGTTTTACGTGCGCCTATAGGTATGTAGATGTTTGACATCAAAACTGTTGCTCGGAATTGGTTATGTGCCCGATTGGCGATAGGTTTGCCACCTGTCACATTGTCTATGTGTGATTATCTTCGGCTAGTCGTGGGTAGGGCAGGTTATGCCTCTGCCTACCTTTATGGGAATATGGGCGTGAAGATACTTACATTATATTATTATGTATAGGCAGAGATAAGTAAAATATATAATATTATGTAACTACCTACCTATATTGTCTTTGGTGTAAGTAGGTAGTTACGACTACTCTTTGGTTACGACTGCCATGTTAGCCGAGGGGTTAGCATACGCCGTACATGCCTTAAATCTGCAGTCCACCTATGAGGCTGGGGTTCGAATCCCAACGGGGTTTTTTTTTCACATTCTTTTTTTTATCTATTTCTATGTATTATTAGATACTAGAAATTAATTATTTATGTTAAAAATATTTATTTTGTTTATAAGTTTAAAAGATATTTGTTATATATATTCTCATTTCGCGTGCTCATCGCATCACAAAACAATTCCTTAATCCATATAAACTGTTAAAAGCTATTAATGTCAAGCGATATGAAGTTCGCCGGGTCGGCTAGTTTACAGTAAACATTTTATTATGGAATAGCGTAATTAGGAAAAGTTACTTTTGAATGACTAGAAACAGCGCCATCTATTAAATTTTCTCCTTATATTTTATTGCTATTCCAGGAATATCAGGTTCGAGGCAGACGTATAATTGTAAAATCTGTCGTTATTAGACAATTCGATACCCACAGCGACATCTGTTGTCTTAGAAAGGACTTACTTATTGGGTTACACGTTTTTATACTACATTGTAGGTCTATTAAATATATTGTCTTTGAATACACGTATGACTTATTGTTTGTGTATAAAAAACATGATATTCAAATATTATAATATATTGTTATTAATATTTAAAGCAAACATTTATATGTATCACAAGAAATGAATTTGAAACTTATTTAAATTTTTTGAACTCTTTGTTGCTAGACTCGGGGTTCAAACCCGAGACTTACGGAGTCAAGTCCAGCACCGGACCGCTAGACCAATGAGACGATCAAATATATTTATTAGGTATGACTGCATTTATTTAGTACTTAACAGTAGTCTAATTCGCCTCCTGGCTATCTTCACACACAAATACACTTTCGTATTTATAATAATAGTTGACACCTTCTGCCTACCGTGCTAGAGAGTTAGGTTAAAGATAATTAAGAACCTAATAATAATATATATTGCAACTATGAGATCCGAGAAAGCGTGGGATTGAAAAAAAGGGTTAGTGTTAAAATCGGAAAGGGCATGCTCTGATGGTTCGGTCATGTTGAAAGAATGACAGATGAAAGATTGACAAAGCAGATATAAAATGCGAATGTGGATGGATGTAGGTACCCGGGGAGACTAAGGTTGACATTCCACGATCAGATCACTCGGATATTATCCGAGGGTGGTGTCAAGAGACTCCGAAACCGGCGTGTTTGTATGAAAAGGGTAACGAACCTGAAGTTAGGCAGCTGCCTCCAACGATAGAGACTTGGCGTGAAGACAAGTAATAATATAATACTAGTGGTCGCTCGTTGGTTGAAATCCGATCATAATAATTTTTAATATCTTGTTGATAAGAACGCGATCTTCATTTCTCAAGACCAACTACTTTGTTTCCAAACTTTTAGTGCGCCATCTGTGATCTCTTATCGTTATCATCAATATATTTGTTTGTGTGTGTCAAATGCATGGTAGTGTGAGTAATGTTTTATTTATTGATTTAATGCTTTTTATGAACGAAAAATATTAGCGTCCTGCACTTCTCTTACACATGAGTCATGTAAAAGCAAAAGCAGAAACATCCACTTCCACTCTATACTGTATGTCGCTGCCTTAGCTTTTATATGACTAACATAACCTATAAGTGTGCCCAATTTTATGCTTTTGCGTCCGCGCAATTTTTTACACCCAATATTCGTAAAAAGAGGTCCAAAGTTTTGGCATCACGTATTAATATATTGATTAGTATATATGAACATATATAAGAAGTTTACCTTTCCCATCCCCCCGCGTGACGAGCGCGAACAGCAGTAGGTGTGCGAGCGCGGCGACGAACGCGGCGCCGGCGAATGCTCGGAACGCTCCCCGGCCCCCCGCCCACCCGTACACCACACCGCCCAACAGGGAACCTAGCGCGAAACCTACGAAAATGTTAGGTATTAGGGCGCTATACCTCCCAACTATTAATAATCGTCCTCAGGAATATCTTAAACAAGACCTTTGAGAACAGGTAATTAATAATAACTTTTAATAAAAAAGTTCACATTTTTTTAAATTAAGTTTGAAAACTAAGACCGGATTAAACACATGTCTCCCTTCTCTAGAAAAAAATAATTTAAAATATACATTAGGCTTCTTTTGAAGTGAAAAGTTCGTTAGCGGCATTGCCCACTTTTTTGGAATAGTTAAAACCTTCTAAACTCGCGTCAGGACTCGTAACCTGATCGAAAATTCGTAAGACGCTTGTGCGAATGTTAGTGTTGTCATATTTGTGTATGATAGCGCAATAAATGAATATCGTATTCAATCACATAAATTATAGTACTTTTATACTGATAAAGCCACGAATTGCTTTATTTAAATTATTTCCTAACCATTCCAAAATATCAAAAATGCACAACGTTAACATTCAAGTTTTCATTTCTGCCGGCACTCCCGGAGTGCAACCCGTCGTTTTTTTATGAGAAAGGTCCACGAACAATCACACAACTCTCCTGATTAAGAGATACCGTGGCCAATAAAAACCATATATGTTACAGGGCGTTACTTTTCTGTGGTCAGGATGTTAAACAAACAACGCGTATGAGAAATACATACCAACTCCATCGTCCATCCCGGCAACAATTCCTTGAACGGTGGCGGAATATCCCTCAGGAGCTACATGGGCGGCATAGCCCACGATGGTAGAGTAACATAGCGCGTATGTCGGACCTTGCATCACTGCCTGCACGTAAATACTAATTTAAAAAAATATTGGTATCAGTTTTTGTTGGTAGCAGTTTCAAAATGGTATACAGGGTTACTTTACGCATTTACGCATATGCGTATATTTATAGTACACACGCAATACACATGTCAACACTTCTGTAATTGGACAATAAGTACCTGTCACATTTCGGACAACAAATCCAATTTTCTTCGGATTTGTTGCCCAACTAGTCCGAGCGTAAAACAGGGCAGACATCTTGTTTCATACAATTTTACAGCTTTTTGAAATTATACTTCTTTTGGCGCGTTAGGAAAAAATGATGAGGGTAAATTTTTACGATGCGCGCGCACACCGTCACGAAAATCCGACATGATGAAGTTAGCTATAGATAACATTTTAGTTTTTATTAAATATTAAATAAACTTTATTTAACTAAATAATGCATTATAATAAAACTTTTAATGTATTAAATACCTTTTTTCTATGGTTAGTGTTATTTTGTCTACAAATGTAAAATAAGGCAAAAGATAAAATTTTTAAAAAGATTTTTATCTTATTACGCCGAAGAAGTATAACTTCTAACGCGTGTACATAAGTACACACACAATTTTTTTATAGACAAAGAGCGTTGCGGATGTCAACATGCAACAGTTGTCGGATCAGTATGCATACTAACCAATTCTCTAAAAAAAATGATTTACACAGATGAGATGTTATTAATATTCGCATTGACACATCTATGAAAACTAGCTACAGTTTGCGAACAACTTAAATACGCATCGCGCGAAATTCATTTATATAGTCTGGCGCTGTTACAATCGAAAAGCGCCTATAGGCGCCAGTTCAAAACCTTGGTTTTGTGTTTTTTTTTGTCAGTTTAGTATATTAATTATGTAGTCATTCTATTGTATAAGTGTTTCGTGTATTGTAAGTATTCCGTTTAAGTGTATTGTATTCCGTGTTGGTCCGGGCTCCTTTGTAGAATCGACCATCTGCCTTCCTATGCCAGGCAACTCGTAATAGGCGAGCATAGGCTTACCGTCACTAACACCGTGACATCTGACTAGGTGGTAGAGTTTCGCAGTGACTCGCCCGGATTGGTGCCACCGCCTTGCCTATTCCTGCCGCCATAGCGTCATGGCGTGTTCCGGTTCGGAGGGTAAGGTAGCCGGTTAACTTACTTTTACTCGAGGCCTAACATCCCGGCCTCTGGTTGGCAACGCACCATTACCACCTTTGGTGTCTCTAGGCGGCGGAAATTTCTTGCCATCAGGAAATTCGTCTGCTTGTTTGCCGTCCAATGTTATAAAAAAAAGACAAATATGCATGAGCAAGAAAGTAAGAAAATCATGTTATATCCTATTGATATTTGTTACATATCCAAAAGGTTATGTGTTTGTTAAAATATAAATTTATATATCAAAACAAAAGTCTAACACAACTGTACCCACGCAAAAGAGAAGAAGCAGTAGTATGAACGAGTATGAGCGAGAGCGCAGTACGCTTCCTCACTTCCCCCCACACATCCCCGGCGGTACCTTGTAATTAGCTATGCGTTATTAATTCGGAAGCGCATTTAAGTTTTGCATGAACTGTAAGTATCTAGTTTGCTGCAGATATAAAGAAAGTTACCTCAATAAACACAAGATGCCAGGGATGTTGTATAACCGATATAAGGGCCAATCGTACTCCGTAGCAAAACAGCGAAAAGGTCATTGTTTTGCCAAAACCAAAGCGGGTCAGGATTTTACCTGCAAATAAATAATTACAATAGGATCAAATTGTGATTAGACCAAGCCTGCAACTCCACCCATGCTATTATCCTATTAATATTATAAATGCGAAAGTTTGTCTGTTTGTTTGTTACTCTTTCACGTCGAAACTACTGAACCGATTTTCAAGAAATTTCGGTACACACATAGAGGGTAACTTGGATTAACACGTAGGATAGTTTTTATCCCGAACCCTATGGAAATTTTAGCCACGCGGGCAACGCCGCGGCCAACAGCTAGTGCAAAATAATAATAAATTATTTTTACATTTATATTTATATGAATAGCTATCTATACTTATAATAAAACTTTGAAGAAAACATTGAAGATAGTTTAAAAAATGGTGCGGGCGACTAAAATAAGGCAATAAAACACATAGCTAGGTATTTTCGTCTGTCTGTGTTATGATAGTTGAATAAAAATTGAAGCAAATTTAATACGAAAAACTACGAGTGTCTATTATTTCCGAAACTTTCACTGTTCTTTAAACGTATTTTTTAATACTGGCTTTGAGGTAGACTTTTCAAGCGGTAAGCCTGAATCTAAGTAAGCTACGTTTTGCCGTTTCTTCTCCTGTCTTGGAAAGGTTTGGGAACGGTGGTAGTTCACGGTAGACAGGGTTAATTAAAGTTTTAAAATGTTTGGTAATAAACAATGAATATAAATAATTTGCTTAAAAGTTAAAATATATGTAATTAAATAATAAAATATTTGCACACCAAAATATGGTAGAATATATTGATATACTTAAATTAAAGATTTAGATATCTTTAATGACACTTGTCTTGGTCTCAAAAAAAGTTAAAAGCAGCGTATCTTCCTGCATAACATTATTACCATTTACCTTTAAATTTTAATTGTATTAGCATTACCATTAGTATTATCATTACTAGGTGTATTGTCATTAACTGATTAAGTAAGAGTGATTACATCATCTGCAGCAACATGTTGGCTGATATTTTTTTTATTAAGGCCCCATACTCAGTCAGCCAGAAGAGCCAATCACCGCGCTCCCCCGTTCCATGATTACTATGAACAATGGCGCTCCGAAGTAAACGTCTTAAGCCAATACAAACCACTATTTTTGACAATATAAAAGTAATTTGAAAAAAAGTATAAAAACTAAAACACTTATCTTTTAGGTATAGTACTTATCTATGTTTACGTTAAATCTGGTGTCGATATTTTCATATTTGAAGTAGACATTTGCGTTTTGCTTTCAAAAAAGGGTTAACTTTTTGATTTTTTTCTATCGAGCAAAGTGAAATGAATCGTGTTTTGGAAACACTAGTCTAGTAAAGCATATTCATGTTAATCTTGTGTATTTTTGTCAGCAAGATCCATGATTGCTTTGTATGAAAAAAACAGTAAACTGCTGACGTATTTTAGCGTATATGGCCCCTTAAGAATGCTGTACATGCCTTTTATTGGCATACACACAAACATTTGTGTATTTTTAAGTGTTATATTGTAATATTGTGTGTGTGTTTTGTTGTTGGCATGCCGAAATAAAGAAAATAAAATATTTTTGTAACATCTTATCAACACACATATTCCGCAAAAAAATAAAAGATATCTTTACGAATTGGAATATGCTGTAATATAGACTATAAACGTACCTGAAAAGAAGAAAAACAGCAGTTCTCCGATGAAGCTCTCAGCAGCTACCACCACTCCCTCGATTAGTTTTATCTGTGCCATAGACCCTGTCTTTTCCGCCAACTCCTCTAGAAACCTGCAAAAATAATATTCATAAACGAGGGATCCGGTGATTCCTTTACACGGCCAGACCTTAGCCGTTCCATAACAGTAAACTTCTTAGCGCAAGCTGTCAATTTTCATACGAGTAGGAATTACAAACTAATCGACCCGGCGAACTTCGTATTGCTTGACATTACTAATAGTTTGTATATTGGATAAAATTAATTGTATGCCTATTTTCCTTGCAATTTTCCTAGTTTTTCTTTTCGTATGAAAGGTTCATACGAAAAGAAAAACTCATGACAGTAACTAACACAGCAAAGAAGATTTATTCTTCTTAAGAATCAATTCAAAAATTAAACACAAAGCAATATTGGTCCATCTATTCAGGCGTCATGCCAAGGGCAATAGGGATTCATTTTTATTTATAAAATAGTATTGGTATTGGATTGACGTGTCTTTGGCAATTATACTAGTAGCAGGTAACTTCTCCCTGTGTTGGTCCGGGCTTCTTTGCAGAATAGACCATCAGCTTTCTTGTCAGGCAGATCTTAAAAGGCGAGCATAAGCTTACCGTCACTAGCACTGTGACATCTCACTAGGTGGTAGAGTTTCGCAGCGGCGTGCCCGGATGGGTACCACCATCTTACCTATTCCTGCCGTTAGCGCTTGCCGTTGACGTATTCCGGTTCGGAGGGTAAGATAGCCGCTAAGCTTACTTTTGCTCGAGGCCTAACATACCAACCTCAGGTTGGCAACGCACCATTACTACTCTGTGTCTCTGGGCGACGTGAATTTTTTGCCACCAAGAAATCCGTCTGCTTGTTTGCTTTCCAATATCATAAAATGAAAAACAAAAAAGTACTACTGGTACTGATGGTAGTAATAGTGATAGCAAAGTGCTGTTTACCTATACCTGTGTTACATGGCGATAGAAATCCAATAGACTTGCATATTATTACGCCTGCCACATGACAACGACACACAGAGACAGCGTTTGGATAGAGAGAGGTTGGACGACCGCCCAGGGCGTCACACACAAAGGGGCGCCGTTTTACACCCAAGGCACTAGTAGTACTAAAACCGCTACTGACTACAAACCAATAACATCCTTGGTGATATAGGCCACAGCCCACAGTTGTCTCTTATTATAAGCAGTTAGCTGGTTCGATGTCTTATCAAATACAAAATACACAAATAACATAGTTGTCAGAGTCAAAGTCAAATCTTGCTTTATTCCGTAGGTAGAAAAACTGCTCTTGAAGTTAATCACAAAAGGCAATTTTAATGATATTGTGAGGCAAACAAGCAGACGCGTTTCCTGATGGTAAGAAATTTATGCCGCCTAGAGACATCAAAGGTGGAAATAGTGCGTTAAAAACCTGAGGCCAGGCTTATCAAATAAAAAATATAAAGATAACATAGGTGTCAAAGTCAAATCTTGCTGCAGCATTAAAAACTAAACAATTCCATAAGAAATCCGCATCATCAGATCAGATTTGGTGACAATATGTCCTTGGAAGTTCGATTTTTCCAATTAAAATAATATTTTAAATCGGTTAAGAAATTACTGAAAAACCGACAATAACACACATAAAGGAATAGGAGTCAAATATAAAACCTCTTACTTCCAAGTCGGTTAAAAATTTACATCAGTTGGTCTTTTATTTTTAAAAATGTGAAATCTCATATCTTCTGAGGCACCAATGGTCCTATTTTCAGGTCCATTATTAACAACTCAAAAATTGGACAAGCCTGGCTGGTCCTAGATGGCTATAGTAGAATAGTCCTAAGTGAGTCGGATCTTACCAGAACATATAATATATGATGAAGCTATCAAAAGTGCCAGCCACCACAGCGAATATGATGAAGACAACGACCCTCGGGATCCTAAGAACCTCCCGCAGAGCTTTCCCGGAATCCTCGGGACTGGAAAGGGACGGCAACTGAAATAAACAAAAAATCTTAGGAAAACACACACCTAGACTCATGAACACAGAAATGTAAATTACATTAATACACACACACATAGGTACATATGCATGCTTACTAAGTATAACACGGAAACTCACAAACAGACTTTACAGCATAAAAACCTTGTGTGTAAGTGTGCATGTGTGTGTGTTTAAGAAGGCCTATTGTGCGTGTGTGCATAATGTACATACACGCACACACATACACGTGTTTACACGCACGCATAATATAATCTCCTGTATTTATTTAAACATGTGTGAGTTTGTTTAGTTTACAAAATCAAAATCTAATCCGTTATAACATAGGCTTTGGTAGAAAAACCTCATGAAATAAAACCTAGAAGATAAGCACATCTCTGCAAACTAATTATCTTTTTAAATGTTTTATTTAGTCATTTAATCATTTAATCATTTATTAAACACACACGTAGTGTAAATAAAACATCGGATCATTTAATAAAATTTGGACCTAATCCAAATATACTTAAACTCAAATTGGATTTGCAACATTGTTACATACATACCTTTACGCCAAGTCAGGGTAGGCAGAGAGTGCCAAATGACATGTTCCTTGCAGACCTTTCTCCCCGTGTTGGTCCGGGCTCCTTTGCAGAAAAGACAATCTGCCTTTCTGCCAGGCAGCTCGTTCAAGGCGAACATAGGCTTACCGTCACTAGCACCCTGACAACCTACTAGGTAGCGGTTTGCTTGGATTGGTACCACCGCCTTACCTATTCCTGTCGCCATAACGTCATGACGTGTTCCGGTTTAGTGTATCTAGGAGGCGTGAATCTCTTACCATCAGGAAATCAGTCTGCTTCCAATATAATAAATAAAGAGACCTGCTCAAGGTGCGCAAATTTAATACTCTTTTTATACAAACACGCCCGTTTCGAAGACTCTTGACACCACCCACGAATATAACCATCATACACCTTCGACTGTTTTTGAAGTGATCACTTCTTTAGCGGCGTTGCGCACTTTTTTTGGAATGGGTAAAAACTTCTAAACTCGCGTCAGGACACGTGACCTGATCGAGAATTCGTAAGACGGCGCAGGGCGCTTGCGCGAATGTTCGTGTTGTTATGTTTGTGTACGATAGCGAAATAAATGATTATTGTATTCTACCACATAAATGATAGTACTTTCATACTGATAATTAAAGCAATCCGTGCAAAATTATTCCCCAACCATTCCAAAATATCAAAAATGCACAACGTTAGTATTCAAATTATCACTTCTGCCGGCACTCCCGGAGTTTTTTTAAATTTTATTCTTATAAAAAAAAACCACTTACCGTAAGCGCCCTGCAACTGGCCAAATCTATAGCTGTAGCCACCAAGGCTATGATGAAGGCCGGAGTAAAATCCTTATACGTGTCGGATACACAGTCTACCAGCCAGCCACCCATCAACGCTGTCAGACCGTACCCCGCGGTGCCCCATGCTCTTTGTACCCCATACTTCGAACCACGGTCTGGACCTAAAATAATTCATGTATGACTTAAAAGCAGTGGTATTTTTTTCTCTCTATACTGATAATAAAACTGCTGAAAAGTGAATTTAGTACATTGAAAATATTTAAAAAAATAGTCGCAGTCGACTAAAAGAGGACAGCGGATTTTTTTATTAGTATTTTCAGATTTTTTGCAGTATGCATCATGAACGCGATTTACGTCGAATGTACTGAACCGATCATTACGAAATTTGGCTGGGGGGTACTCTATGTTCCGAAGAAGGTTTTTTATCCAATTCACTTAAAGGGGTTGCCTTTAGTGACCATAAGAGGGGTAAAAGTCTTAATGCAAATTAAGCTATAATTCATTAACGCGTTGCCCAATTTACTTTATTCGTTAGGGTAAATACATCAAATATATTTATGCCTTGCATCGATTTTAGTCCCAAGCCCTTAAACGAGACAGCTTTTGAACAACCGCTTTGTATTTCTAAATAAGTTATAACGAATATGAATTAATCTTTATATAACAGGATCTTCACATCTGTCACTAGCCGTGACCCCTTAGTTAGTCTAAGGGAGTCAAGGAGTAAAGGAGTCAAGGGAGGAGTCTTGCTTATGACAGGAATTTTGAAGATGACAGAAAATCTGGGCAAGACGCAGAACTTCAACCCCTCGAAAATCTGTGTTGGCAGGAATCTCCTATCTCTCAAGGAAATTTAAAATGGCTTACCTAAAACATCAAAGCATACAGCATCTCCAATACAGTTGGCAACATTGAAGGCAACAGTGCCAACACACATCAAAACAACGAACAGCCAAAACGTCGCTGATGCATAAAAACTCTTTGGTGTGTCAATCTCCTCAATACTCTTCAAAATAGCACTATCCTTGTCTAACACATTAATGGAATTAATATTGGATCCTCCTACCTCTCTTTTAGTCCTATTAAATAATTCTTCAAAACATAACAAATTACAATTCTCTTTAGGTATGCAGATCAGATCTCCCTCTCTTATATCATCCTGCTCCATTTGTAAGAAAGAGCAAGATACATTTGTCACTGTATTTTCTATAAAAATTGTATTTAAATACGTCGAATTCGTAAGGTAGACTTGAAATGTATTATCTGTGGTACAGTTCCAATGGCAAGTGTATTTATCCAAGATGGCGTCGCTCATATTGTCATACGTTTTGACGTAAATTGTGTCGTTAAGTTGGTACACAGATTCGAGGGTGACGGGTGGGGAATCCCCGGCTGGCATCGGTAAAAACCATAGACAACAATAAGACCCCGTCATGGTGGCTATTAGCAACATGAAGACGAATTTTCTTTTGCTCTGTGGAAAGAAAATTATATTATTTATACTAGGACATGATATAACAAAGTTAGAATGAAGAGCTATAGTATCAATGGATAATCTCTATGACAGACTATAAATACGAGCTGCGTAATACACAGTGCAGCATGCTGTAAGGTCATGAGCCACAGAACTCTTTCTCCCGCCGGTATTCAGAGCACCAATTCCTATATTAAAGAAACGAATCGTTTTGTTTACGAAAGGTAATTTTTTAACCAATAATAAAGAATCTAATTACGGTCGTTTGCTATTGATCGTTAACTATAAACATTGTGTTACTGTGAGCAACGCTTTGTCAGTTTTAGGCAAACAAACAATGGTTATACTAACGAATTACGGATCGTTGATTATAGGAACCGGGCTTAAGTCAAGGTTTGGTCTAACGGAAGACATCCGCTATTGTAAAATTAAGCTGTATCCAATCCAATATTCAAGGCACACTATATCCAAGGCATTTTCGGGCTGAATACTTTATTCCTTCACAAAGTTTGGTGAACGTTAAAAAAAGCAAAAAAAAAGATGTGTTTCGTACTACAATATGCCTTATGAGATATAAGTCGTACTTGTGCAGAAAAAAATGTAGGTCGTAGGTCTGCTGCGTTTTACATTGCGTGACCGGAACTGATTATTAGCTATAACCCTTGATCGATAATTTATGTCTTTGAAAGATCATCACGACGTGCATCATGCACTTTAGAAAACACTATACTTAACATTGCATTATGCATTGTAGGATGCATTGATCTGTCTGACTTACTGAGTTGGACACGAAATAAGATGTACTATTGGACTCAACATAGGTAGCATACAAAGCTGCAAGCACTATAGGATGTATTGATACGTATGACACACCGTAAGATGCAAAATGGGATACATAAAAGCTGACACTAAAGTACGCATTGTATGCTGTATTAATCTGTAGGAATTACTGTAGGACACAACGTAAGATTTAATACGAGACACATTACAGGTAGTAAGCACTGCTGCACGCATTGTATGATGTATTGATCTGTAGGACTTACTACAGGACACAAGGTAAGTTGTAATATGGGATACACTACAGGTAGTTTACAATTCTGCAAGCACTATAGGATGTATTGATCTGTAGGATTTACTGTAGGACACACCGTAAGATGTAATATGGGATACATTACAGGTAGCTTACAATACTGCAAGCACTTTAGGATGTATATATCTGTAAGACCTACTGTAGAAAGGACACTGTATTTACTGTACTTGACACTTTATTACGCGTTGTAGGATGTATAGATCTGTCAGACTTACTGTAGGATACAACGTAAGATGTGATATAGGAAACATTAGAGTAAAAATTGCATAGTATATATGGAATGAATGGTAGGAATAAAGTCTAAAAACAGAAGCATTCGCCTTTGACTACCACATTGATTTATCATGTACATATATATTTATTATCATATCTTCTTGAATATGCTTACCGGCCAGAAATCTACGACGTATCCAAAGAGTGGCTTAGCGGCCGCCCACAGCAGGGGCAACACCGCAGTCACCATCCCCATCACAGCTGGTGACACACCCAGCTGCCTGCCGAATACATTCATCTGCGGCAGGAGAGGACCGAGAGCTGGAACATAAAGACGAGTTAAAAGGGAAATACAAACTAAAAGCGGTATAAATTAACTTTTTTCGTAGTTTGGCAAAACAGTAAGTAGACTAGACATGTTCTAGTAGTAAGAAATATGCATTGCCTACAGTTCGTGGTTTAGATCCGTTTCCAACCTGAGACCCAAGGTTTTTGGCCGCTTTTAGAGTTATGCTTACGATAAAAGCGAGCATTAGGGTTATGGGGGCAGAAATAAATAGGACAACGGCACCAATCCAGGAATCGTGATCAAATACATGTCCTCCTCGGAAACATTACCTAAGTTCATACAAAATATAATTTATACATATATAGGGTGTAAGGCGCATGGTTGGACAAGCGACAATGCTGATAAGGTGGCGTCGTTTGGAAACATTTTCGGGATAATCAAATTTTACAAAGGTTTTTGTATTATACAAAAATTGGATTTTTCCAATTTTCTAATAAAAAAAATGTTGGTCGGGATTGGAAATGTGCCCGGTTGGCGAAAGGATTGCCACCTATCACATTATGGGACTTAGTATCCTTCGGCTAGTCGTGGATGCTCTGGTTGTGCCTCTGCCTACCTCTTCGGGGATACGGGCGTGAAGATACAAAGGTTATTATTATTTTATTGAATTTTTAATTCTTTCTAAATTTCAACTCTTAGTTTAATAACTTTTTTTAGACACAGTTTCATTTCATATATTCAGACAGAAGCTGCAAATGAATTTTATTTGCATTGAACTAATTTATTCGAATGAGATTTAAATAAATAAATGTTTTAGGAGAATTTACAAAAAAAAATTAAATTAATGTGATATTTTTCATCGTTTACAAATCAAAAATATTGTTTAGTAGTTTAAGTTTTAGCCCTGATGATGCTGTATAAGCGAAACTTTCATGCTATTTAGAAAATAGTAAATTATAAGTGATACGTAAAACAGAACAAGTGTTTCTTCGTAAAAAAATATGAAATTAAAAATTCAATAAAAAAATCGTGAAATTCTATATAAAGTTTTTTCGGAAGTTTTTAGAAATGATCGTAATGATGATCGCGTAACATCATATATAATGTCTCCGGAGTTCGAACAGCCCGTTTATTTAACTTCCGACTTAATTTTTATACAAAATACTAGCTGTTAGCGCGAACTTCGTTCCGCCCGTTCAGTTTGTATGGGAAAAATTAAAATGTTGTTTTTCCCAGTTTCCTCAAAATTGAACAGGATAAAAAGTATCCTATGTCCTTCTCCCGGTTTTAAGTTACCTCCCTACCAATTTTCAGCCTAATCGGTGTAGCCGTTCTTTAGTTATAAATAGTGTAACTAACACCACTTTCTTTTATATATATAGACTAGCTGTTCCCGCCAACTTCGTTCCGCCAATTCAGTTTGTATGGGAAAAATTAAAATGTTGTTTTTCCCAGTTTCCTCAAAATTGAACAGGATAAAAAGTATCTTATGTCCTTCTCCCGATTCTAAGCTACCTCCCCAGCAATTTGCAGCCTAATCGGTTCAACCGTTCTTGAGTTATAAATAGTGTAACTAACACCACTTTCTTTTATATACATAGATTATCCCTGTTTAAGTCTCATGTCCTCAGGTTTAGACAATTTATGAGTAAAAGCATCATTTCTTTAAATTTGGGTTTAACGAATTATATTCATGTCAAAATTCATGAAAATCGACTGAGCGGTTTTGCAGTGAAAGCGTAACCGAGAGATTTTCGCATAATATATTAGTATGGATGAAAGTTGTATATATAAGTATACCTACATACAATTTGGAAATTCCACTACAGAATAATAAGACATCGTTTACAATCGCTTTTACAAACAGACATTATTTACAATGTCTTTACGAATGGATTTAGTATTCATAATGACACTCGTAAATCATTATTATTGCCTTTTTAAGGTTATGTACACAAAGAGTAATGTAATAAAATAAAATACAATACAATAACTCTTTATAGTGCACCAAAAACACGGAAATTACAAACACATCAAATAAAACTTAAATTATAAAATACACCAAAGGCGGCCTTATCGCCAAGTCAGCGATCTCTTCCAGGCAACCCTCAAGTATAGAACAAGATTTAGCAGAATACTGTGTGAGGTGCCCTTAAAAATATAAAAATGCATCTACTAATAGACAAAATAAATCGTCCTAAAAGCAGAAACCTGTTTTAATTATAGGTATTAGAATTTAGAACAAGCAATAAAAGTATTAATCACAGAACACAGAAAGACAACGACTGCGCAAAATGAGACAAAAGTTCTTTTTCCGAGAGTCGTGTTTTAGAAGTGGTTCCTACAAGAGGTTTATAAGTTATACCTAATGATGGTTTTTTTTACCTCGACAATGTAGTAATTAAATTAATTTCGGATTGTGCGGTATTAAGAATAGCGCACATTTGAACGGGCCGGAACGGGACGCATCGCAGCGCAATAATCCACCTAGATCGCTTTCATACATTTTGCACGGAGAAAAGTACACTGTGTCGATGCGCCCAACAGTCACCAAAGATCACGATATCATTTTTGTGAAAAGAGCATTGTTGACATTTTAACGCTAACGTTTGGTATGACAACTACTAGCGGCGCCACTTTCCATACTTGACGATTTTGACGTCGAGTCGCCTCACTATGTTTTTGCTCTACTCTTTGGTACTGAGTAACAAAAATCCGCCGATGCGATGCGGCCCGGCCCGCCTCAGTGTTCTTTTCAGTGCGTTGCGCCCCGACCCAACGTGCTCCGCCCCATCAACAGTCTGCAGTATCCTTTATATATTTATATAGGTATAGATACTGCACCGGAAATCGCTCAAGTGTGCGGTGATGCGGATTTTAAGTATAAAATATTGTTGCACTGAGATATGATTGATGGCAGTGTATTGTGCCGTGCAGTTTTTGAAAGTCTCATTGGTCTTTTAATCTTAATTTTTGAAGGCTTTATATTGTTTTATGCCATTCGGAGCTGAGAAGCATAAAAAACAATATCAGTATCTAGGTACAACCTTTTTTTAATCAGTCATTACTATAACGATTTATGATAATTTATTTAAAATATTGTTTATCAGTCAATATTAACAACACATTTACAGATAGAGATAGGCCTTCTAGACATTTGTTGCCAAGTTACTTTTGTTAATCATTGAAAAATAATGGTGGTTGTCTGGCAACTGATCAATTTAGGTCACTGAGGACCACTTTTTTCCTATCTTTTATCTTAGACAGTTTAATAATATTTGTTCTAAAAAAATAACATTACATTACGGCGTTAGCAGCCATTAGTGTCTTTTGATACAAATTTCACAGGGTCGGCTAGTCATATAAAAAAACATCTAGAATGAGGCGGCGGGAATCAGAATCAGAAAAAAACTTCACGTGAACCACACAAGTGGTACTTGTTCCCTTTGACATTTTTATAAACTACCACCAGATCGGAATCACGGCCACACACTGAGAAGATCCGGCGAAAAAAACTCAGCGGGCTTGTCTTTTTTCAATATTAATAGTCACTTAAACTAGATAACAATACACAATTACAATTTAATTTTGAGGAGATATTAATTTTTGAAAGAGGAGAGATGGGATGGGGAGGACGAAACAGCAATTTGTCCAATCCAAATATTATAGTTAGCATGTAATAAAAGATAAAGATAAAAACATATTATAATCCTGAAGATAGGCGATAGCGTTTATTTCGTCTAATCATAGTCATAAAACGTAATAATGTTACGGTTGGCTGTCTTTGTTTTCGAGAATAATCTTTTGTAACATTATTACGTAAATGTTATAATTTTACAAATGATACTTCTGCTATTATATCACTACATAGTATAAAACAAAGTCGGTTCCTCTGCCCCTATGTCCATTTGTATGATCAAATCTTTAAAACTACGCAACGGATTTTGATGAGGTTTTTTTCACAGATAAAGTGTTTGAAGAGGAAGGTATATATGTATATTTCACAACTAGTAGGCTGCTAGTACTTACTAATTTATTTTCTCGTCAAGCCCCTAGCGAAGTCGGCAGAGAGTATCGAGCAAATTTACCTAGATTCCTTCACATTCATTACTCTTTTCATAAAACACACAGGTTCCGGAGCTTCTTGACACAACCTTCGGACAGTACCTGATCAATTAGACCGTGGAATGTCAACCTAGGTCTCCCCGGATACCTACATCCATTCACATTCGCACTGTATATCTAATTTGCCAATCTTTCATCTGTCATTATTTCCACATAACCGAACTACCAAAGTCATGTCCTGTCCAAAAGAATTTAAATCCCACTCTTTCTCGGATCTCACTGTGACGGATACGGTCAACGAGCGTAACACCTCAAATTTTCCACAGCTCCCTCATTGCGAACGTATTCATACTACTTTCCAGATTTTTCGGACACACCCATCTCTTGCTTCCACAAAAAACGTTGGGATAAGCACGGAATTGTGCAAAGCGAGTCTAGCACCGCGATTCAAAGCCTCTCTTTAAAATAGCTTATTGCTATAATCCAGCACTCCGTTATTATCCTATGAATATTATAAATGCGAAAGTTTGTCTGTTTGTTACTTTTTCACGCTAAAACTGCTGAGCCGACTTTCATGAAATTTGGTACACACATAGAGGGTAACTTGTATTGACCCATAGGATAGTTTTTATCCCGAAACAACGTTCTTGTGGGACCATTCACACGCGCTCAACGCCGCAGGCAACAGCTCGTGTTAAATTCTGTAACCGAAGAAACCTACTACAACTACCACTATTAGAAACCGACTTCAATTTCAATATTACTTTATCAAAGTACCTACACTAAAATTTCATTTCATTTCATTTCATTCATATTTTTCTCGCCATTTTCGTTTAATTTCGACATTATTACTTTTTTTATATTTTTTAAATTATTGCGGGATATTTTGTGTTACGTTGTATTCCCTGATTTTAGGAAAAAACATCATAATCCTCATTTATGGAAAAAATATCATCTATTATTATTATTAAATACCAGCATGTTAAAAAAAAAACGCAGGGTTGCACTCAGGGATTGCCAGCAGAAGTGAAAACTTGAATATTAGTGTTGTGCATTTTTGCTCGAATGTGCAATTTTGTTCGAATTGCTTTAATTATCAGTATGAAAGTACTATCATTTATGTGGTAGAAGACAATATTCATTTATTGCGCTATCGTACACAAACATGACAACACGAACATTCGCGCAAGCGCCCTGCGCTGACTAACGAATTTTTCTCTTACGAATCAGGTTACGTGTCTTGATGTGAGTTTAAAAGTTTTGACCCATTCCAAAAAAGTGCGCAACGCCACTAAAGAAGTTTTCACTTCAAAAATAAAATAAAGTATGATTTGCTTCATCATTATGATTCTGCTTAAGCAGGGTTTGTTTAGGTATTTGATATATGTTTTTTATAATGTTTAATATCATGTGTTTTTAAATGAGATGATAATGTATTACTGTACATGCTTGTCAAATATTATTTTAATGTATTTTAATTGTTGACGTATTTCAAGTGTAACGAATGTTGTACCTACACAGCTACGAAATAACGACGACGAATTGAATTTAATATTTCTAGGCGTTATTTTTATTTTCAGATTATATTTGTAAAACTAGCTGTTCCGGTGAACTCCGTTCCACCCGTTCAGTTTGTATGGGAAAAGTAAAGTATTGTTTACCCATTT
This sequence comes from Calephelis nemesis, assembly GCA_002245505.1. Classification (NCBI taxonomy): domain Eukaryota; kingdom Metazoa; phylum Arthropoda; class Insecta; order Lepidoptera; family Riodinidae; genus Calephelis; species Calephelis nemesis. The sequence continues at coordinate 23,837 of NJDD01005722.1, forward strand.
TCCCTGCAATTTTCCAGGTTTTTTCTTTCCATGAAAACCTTTTTCTGACAATAAATGATACAAAAAAGAAAGAATTATCCAAATCGGTTCAGTCGCTTGAAAGTTATGCGCTTACCAACACATTTAGCAATTCATTTTTATATTATTTGTAGAACTACGTGTTTATAATTTTCCATATTCTTTGTGGAATCCCATCATCAGATCCAAGCTCGATGGCAATAAGACGACCTGGCCAAGCAAGCTATTTAAAAAAAGCGGTCACAAGTGACGAAAAATATGGGCAAAATTCATAAAAACATATAGGCATCAAACGTGATATAGCCTGGTTTTCTAAATCGGTTAAATGACAAAGCAGATATACAATGCGAATGCGGATGGATGTAAACCGGGGAGACCTAGACGTTGTTGTGTAAAAGCGAGAGTTCGGTAAGTCAGAAAAAGCATGAGAGTAGGATAAATACGGTCGAAATGAGAGTGCTAGGGAAATATGTGTAACGCTCGCTGACCGCATTCGTAACAGTGAGATCCGACAAAAGAAAGAGGTGGTGTTAAAATGCGAAAGGTCATGCTTCGCTGGTTCGAACAAGTAGAAAGAATGGAAGGTGAAAGATTGACAAAGCAGATATACAATGCGAATGTGGATGGATGCAGGTACCCGGGGAGACCTAGACGTTGTTGTGTAAAAGCGAGAGTTCGGTAAGTCAGAAAAAGCATGCGAGTAGGATAAATGCGCTCGAAATGAGAGCGCTACGGAAAATCTGTGTAATGCTCGCCGACCGCATTCGTAACAGTGAGATCCGACAAAAGAAAGAGGTGGTGTTAAAATGCGAAAGGTCATGCTCCGCTGGTTCGAACAAGTAGAAAGAATGGCAGGTGAAAGATTGACAAAGCAGATATACAATGCGAATGTGGATGGATGCAGGTACCTGGGGCGACCTAGACGTTGTTGTGTAAAAGCGAGAGTTCGGTAAGTTAGAAAAAGCATGAGAGTAGGATAAATCCGGTCGAAATGAGAGTGCTAGGGAAATCTGTGTAACGCTCGCCGACCGCATTCGTAACAGTGAGATCCGACAAAAGAAAGAGGTGGTGTTAAAATGCGAAAGGTCATGCTCCGCTGGTTCGAACAAGTAGAAAGAATGGCAGGTGAAAGATTGACAAAGCAGATATACAATGCGAATGTGGATGGATGCAGGTACCCGGGGAGACCTAGACGTTGTTGTGTAAAAGCGAGAGTTCGGTAAGTAAGAAAAAGCATGAGAGTAGGATAAATGCGCTCGAAATGAGAGCGCTACGGAAAATCTGTGTAACGCTCGCCGACAGCATTCGTAACAGAGAGATCCGACAAAAGAAAGAGGTGGTGTTAAAATGCGAAAGGTCATGCTCCGCTGGTTCGAACAAGTAGAAAGAATGGCAGGTGAAAGATTGACAAAGCAGATATACAATGCGAATGTGGATGGATGTAGGTTCCCGGGGAGACCTATAGATATTCCACGATCACATAGATCGAGTGTCATCAAGAGTCTCCGAAACCGGCGTGTTTGTCTGAAAATGGTAATGAAGGTGGAGGAAGCCAGGCCGGTCTGCGACTCGATACTCTGCCTACTCCGTAAGGGACTTGGCGTGAAGATATGTATAATTGTTAAATAATATAAGGATGCAAAACTCCGTCGTCCGCCAGATATAATCGAGTAATTTTAATTACCGGAATGATTCGCTGGTGATGTCTGATCAGAATCCTGCAGCAGCTTGCTAATGTAGCTTGCAATACCAAAAATGGTTTAGGTAGAACTTGGTAGTTAACTTGTTAAGCCTACGCAGGCAAATATATAATAGGCAGAACGTCTATTCTACTCATTCTAGACCAGAGGTGGACAAATTATGGCCCGCGGGTCGGATCCGGCCCTTGAGATGTTTTAATCCGGCCCGCCGACGGCTGTTTTACAAAAAATCTGAATCTCAAAAAAATAATGGTCGAAATGTTAAAATACTATTGAAATGTGAACAATATAGATACTGAATCGATACTTCAAACATATAGTATACTGCGTATTTCATATGTTAAAACTTCATAAATAGATTTTATTTTAATAAACGATAGTAAAATTTAAAAAACATGCCTTATGTTATCTTTATACAACGTTTTATAATCGTTATATTTACTGATATTTTTAGGTGTTTTAATAAACCGACCCGCCTCAAGATTAATTATAATTTACTGGCCCGCCACAAAATTTTTTTTTACTTACCGGCCCGCGGTCAAAAGAATTTGCCCACCCCTGTTCTAGACGAATGGGCAAACTTCTTTGACCGCGGGCCGGTAAATTAAAAAATCTAGTGGCGGGCCAGTAAATTCAAATATATCTCGATGTGGGCCGGTTAATTAAAAACACTTAAAAAAAATTGTAAACATATATTATAAAACGTTGTATAAGGATAACATAAGGCATTTTTTTCATTTTTACAATAAATGAAATATGCATTATATACGTTTTATGCCTCTTTTTTATGTTATCTTTATACAACGTTTTATAATCGTTATATTTACTGATATTTTTAGGTGTTTTAATAAACCGACCCGCCTCAAGATTAAGGCCTTATACTTACTCAGCAAATATTTACGTTTCGATGTACTTTCCCCTC
>NJDD01005725.1:9347-27479 GCA_002245505.1 Calephelis nemesis
TTAAAATTGTTTTTTTTTATTAAAACAAGGTTGCCTGGGTTGGATAAGTGCCCAGTTGGTGATAGGTTTGCCAACTACAACATTATGGGACTGAGCAGTACGTTCAGCTAATAATAGGTGCCCTAGTGGTACCTGTGTCTACGAGGATACGGGCTTAAAGATACTTAACTTTTCTTTTTTTATTTAGTTTATATCAGACATATATAATATAATATTAGAAACCTCCTTTTTATAAACATTCATTTAAAACAGTTTACAAAAATGCTTCACCTGTTGTCACGCTACGTCGTACCTTGTATAAGTCATGACGTCACCAGCCTGCGAATGCGATTGCGGTGGGTGGGAACCACTTTTATGCTTCTTTTGGGTTATTACTGATTTTTTATTTTAGCGATTGCGAACAGTTTCCCAAAATTTGGCTGGTGCTTTAGATGTTATCCTGTATAGTCTGTTTTGCACAACCTACTCGGACCAACAGGAAAAAAACGCTGGGATATTAAACCCGTTGCGTAAGAGCTTTTATCTGTCTGACCCGAATACAGCGGCAAGCACAGACTTAGTAGTAGTACGAAATATTAAGGTAGTAGTGACGAAATTTTGTTTCTTCGAGTGACCGCTTTCAAATAAGACGTGAAAACTTAAATTTGTGGTAACAAACAGACAAGTACCTCCTACTGCCGGGGCTTTGATAAGGATGAAGACGTGAAAACTTAAATTTGTGGTAACAAACAGACAAGTACCTCCTACTGCCGGGGCTTTGATAAGGATGAAGTGAAATCGTTAATGAATTTTTAATTAAAATTTATGTTCTTGAAATGTTGTAGTTGATATAATATGTCAACTGTCAGACTCATCCTGTGTTACCAGTAAATTTTCATTAAGAGCGTATTTTAAGAAAATAATAATAAGAGTACTCGCTGTTGCCCGCGGTGTTGCCTGCGTGTAATGGTCCCACAGAAAGATTTTTTCGGGATCGAAATTATCCGATGTGTTAATCCAAGTTACCTTTCATGAGAGTGCAAAAATTTCATGAAAATCGGTTAAGCAAGTTTTGGGTGAAGTAACAAGCAAACAAATTTTCGCACTTATAATACTTACAGGTGACAACTACTTGACCGCCAGACTAATAAAAAGTTTCATGGGTCAGTCGACGATGGTGCTGCTGCTAAGAACTAACTAAACTTATTTTAGATGCGTTCTATCTTCTTCCAATGAAAAAAAAAAAACGAAAGAGATTTAACATATTACATTTTAGAAATTTCAAATTTAACTTGTAGCGTTGTCCGAGTCATAGATGAATCTTAGTAGAAATGTCATGTTGTCGCTGGTGAAATAAATAAATAAGTAAACAATAATTAATATCTCCGTACAAGTTATACAAATTGAATCTAACCCTAAAGTAAGCATACCTATTATATGCTTGTGTTGTAGGTGTTAGTCAACGATACTAGTATATAGTAATACTTAAATTGATACTAGAATAAATTTAATAAACACGCTATTTTTAATACAATATTGAAAACTCACTTTTCTATTGGCCCCAAGAAGTCAAGTCCGACGCCGGACCGCTAGAACACTGAGGTGATAAGATTCTGGAATAAATTAAATAAACACCCAGACCCAGATATGATGAATTCTAAATATGTATCACACAAATGGTCAGCCATTTGTGTGGTAAACATTTAGAAGTTAGGAAGCGACATTGAGCCTCGCGGTTGGTCGGTGGAGTTAGTGTACGCGAACCATTCCACCGACAACGTGGACAATGTTACATATTATGTCAGATTTTTTTACAGACAAGTTGAAGGATTATTAAAAAATGAGTATCATCGCTGCTATATTTTATTAACAGTTTGTTACGTATATTTAGTAATAGGTTATTAAATATTTATTTTGCATTTAAATTATTCTCATGCAGTTGCGTCACCTTGATGACCTTCCAGTTTTAGTTCCAACCAAAAACCATACACTACTAAAACAATATAAATTAGAATACCTGAAAAAAAAATGTTTTAATGTTATTTTTTATTTATGATATCTATACTTCTATACTTCCACAATAATGCTACTTTCGAACTTTGTAGGAGGTAAACTTTCTTAGCATTAATCTGACCATAAAAACTGTGTGTATTAGTGCATAGAAGTGAAACTCTTTCATGTTACCATTTTTTGTTGAGCGAAATAGAAATAAAAGAAAATAAGTTTTACTTCAAGCAAACAGTTTATATATCGCACGTTGCACGCGCACCCCGCGAGATCCACGAGATGTCGGCCGGCAAACCGAAAAATGCTAAGAAACCAGTATGAAATTAGTGATACAGTGGTTTTTTGTGGATCGTAACGAGAGTACAGAGAAATGTGACGGCAAACTTTTCTCATATGTCGATTAAAGAGTTTCATTTCCAAAAATATTTCACAAACATAATGTGACACAATTTACGAGTGGAACAAAAATCTCTATGAGAATAATAGGATATTTTATCAAGTCGAAGAAAAGCAGGTAAAATATATTGCTTTATGCCCACGGATGTGGAAGTGGGTAGGCTTGTAATGTAAAAAAAGTCCAGAAAGCATTACCTAATTCAAATTAATCAATTTGGTAAAATTCTGTTACATACTTATAAAAAAACTAGAGATAGGTTGGAGGCCGATACCCCTTAGCCAGCTGAATAATAATGTCGAGACCATAGATTTAGGATGTACTAGATAAACAAAGTCAATTAAAAAGCGAGACCAAAAAATGTCTCTGCGTGTGAGTAAATTGTTTATGTTTGAGAAAAAAAAGGTTGTTAAAAGTCCACGTATGTTATCGATATCGATAAATTAAAAAAATATAAGTAAATTAGCGTATTTTCTTTACGCTCATCTATTATGATATATAAGATTTTAAACTTAAATCATCGCGTATTATTAACATTTTTAATTATTTATACGGGATACTCACGATCTCTTTTTAATTTATTTATCGACATTTCAGCCTAGTTGCATAGGCAGTGGTCACGACGGGACTGCGACAGTGAGCTGTAACTTTTGACAGGAAGATCTACTGTCAGATGAGCCTGTCAACCCTCCGTCTAATTCTTCTTTTATGAACGTCCTTGTCACTGTCAACTCTCTTTTCTCTACGGCTATTTGTACCTAATAAGGACTTCTCGCTTCCGCGCTTTGTTGATCTTATTCATTCTACATCTATGGTCGAGACGACATTAATATTCAGCAGCGTTTCTCGGACAATTATACAGTTTTTCTAATTGCCTCAAGAGTCTTATCTAAATTTTTTACAAGCTTTGGAAATAAGAATTCTATGTAATACTTTTTTTGTATTCAGATGTTCTAGTTGTTCCTAGTAGCACTTTTGCATAAAATTTGGCTCTACTTTCTTAAAAAAATGTATTGTTATGTTTATATTTCGTCAAAATTGGTTATCTGTTGGATCTCTTTGTTAATTCTTTAATCTGAAATTGACGCAAATATACATTTATAGGACTGGAAGCAAACGAGTGAATGGATCATCTGTTGATAAGTGATTACTCCTATCCTCACACGCCCTCCGCCATTGTGGCGGAAAATCTTCCAGTTTAAACTGAATGTGACAAGCTTAACGAACGTTTCCATAGCCCACATTGCCACAAGACCACAAATAATGTCGCCGCTCAGGAAATAGTCCAAATTGTTACGTCTTTCGCCAACCTTTTCGAAGAACTCTTCACAAATTACACTAACTCGTACTTAACGCACGTTTTGCCTGGACACCGAGGCGTCCTCAGAAAATCGACCGTACCATTCAAATGAAGCAGTACAATACAGACTTGCACTTTCTGCCACAACCGTTTAACCGATTCCGCGGGATCAGCAAAATAAAGACTTGGATAGCGCATACTTGGACAGCCCGCAGAGTATCACTGAGAGTTGCACTGCGCAAATATTATGCACAAATCCGCCTATATAGATGCGGCCGACCGCTCTTTACAAATTATATGAAAGAGACCTAGGTGGATTGAGCGCTATCCGTTATTCTACATCTGTTGTAACGTATTTCCTTAAAGTAACGCCTTATTCAATAAAACTACCACAGATATTTCAAGTGGTAACCTACCAGTCACCCCACTATTCGAACCAAAATACGATTATGGTATGATGACAGGAGTAGATAAGATGAATCCATACTTGGAAACGTTGCTGCACAGACTCTACTACCAGAGATTTTGTAAGCAATAACCTTTTTACGTATATCACTTTTTACGTGTTGCAAGACAGAGAGGCAGATAGTCTATTCTGTTCCAACAGTGCCAACATAAAGAAGTTTAAAAATATAGGATAGTTACACATTGCGATGACCCCGAATGTAGTCGACAGCAACCAAAGCACCAGACTGGTGTGGGCACTATGCATAAGGATAAGAACCATCAGTAAGCAGAACGTCTGGGCTAACCACATCCCGGTTATCACAACCCATGATAACACTACTGAAGCTTTCTTCTGCAAATGATAGAGATGATTTAATACGTACATAATAATACAGACATAAGTATTTTTCACTTTAATATTAAAAAACAGCGTACAAATATAGGGTTCCCATGGTGATAAGAGATAACCGCAGCCCATAGACACCATGGATGTTCTGGAAAGCTGTCAGGCCAGCTGTTATTCAAATCTACCGGCTGTTCGATCCGGATGGCAGCAAGTTAAGTTGAGCTATTTCGCCTTTGCCTTTAAAGGACCCGGACCCACTGAGAGGAAAAATATTTTTTAGGAAACAAAAAAATGAAAAAGATATTGTTAAAAAATACATGTTGTTTGTAGACACTAGGTCACAAGCTAGCTTACATTTGGAGAAAGCTCACAACGCTATCATTATAGCTGTTAGATATATCGCTAAACGATATCATTATAGTTAGAGATATCGCACAACGCTATCGTTACAATTAGATATATCGCACAACAATATCATTATAGTTAGAGATATCTCACAAAACTATCGTTACAGTTAAATATATCGCTAAACGATATCATAATAGTTAGAAATGTCGCAAAACGCTATCATTACACTTAGGTATATCGCACAACGCTATATCTGTAGTTAGAAATAGCTCACAACTCTTTCTTTATAGTTGTAGATAACTCATGCCTGTAAAAGTCGAATATAGCTCATAACTCTACCATTAAAGTTGCAGATAACTTAAAAATCTAATATTATAGTTGAAATTAATTCACAATCCTATTTTCATGATAATTCAAACGTCTACCGATTTTGGTGTGGGTGTGATTTTTTTTTCTGGTAACTATTTAATTATTTTTATGTATTTAGTATTCTTGACTAGCAACAATAACACAAGCATATAATTTGTTTCCTTTAGGGATGGATTTAGTCTGTATCATTTTGTTTTAAAATGATCGTCGGAGATAACTAACAACATTATAATTATAGTGAAAGATAACTCACTACTCGATTTGTATGGTTGGAGATACCAATAATACAAAAAGTAAAACCAGGAAAAACGAGTAAACCATCTCAGTAGTGAGGCGTTAACGGACTTCCTAATGACGTCGATCATTGACACCGCTCCGGTTCAACCCCCTGCAGGTACAGCCGTTTGTAAAGAAAACAAAAATATTTACGTTCCTGAATGTTTTTAAATAAATTATGGATGTTGTGTTGCTATGTCGTATTAACGCGGGAATATAAAAAGAAACATATGAAGTGACGTGGAGATCCAGCGTCAGCTATCCACACACTTTTTTATTGGTATTGGAAGGCAAACAAGCAGACGGATTTCCTGATGGTAATAAATTCACGCTGTCTAGAGACACCTAAGGTGGTAATGGTGCCTTGCCAACCTAAGGCCGGGATGTTAGATCTCGAGAAAAAGTAAATAGGTATACCGGCAACATTATGCTCCCAACTGGAATACGTCAACGGCAAGCATTGGAGCTATGGCGGCAGGAAAAGACAAGGCGGTGGCACCAATCCGGGCGAGTCAAATTATAGCATCGTTCAGTTGCGATATGAACAAACAGACAAACTAAACACTCCTTGGCATTTATATTACTAGTAATTAATACGGATATTTCTGTTTTTTATAATAATATTGTTTATTTTCAGTTTAATTATAAACGAATTATTTGCTTTAGATGAGGTATTTTTTTGTATTTTATTAAGAAATATTTTGTTTTAATATATCTTTTTTTCTTAGTCTCTGGAGGCAGGATAGCTTAATAATAAAAGTTAAAAATACCTTCTTTATGCCCCAAAGCAGCCAAAAGTGTACCACTATCATGGCAACACTATATACAATCCCAGTGACGCTGAAACTGAAACCATTCTTCCAGAGAAAATGAGAACATTCTTTTCGTCTATCCATCGTCAGCACCTCGATCAGGAGAACCAGAGTACACAGGCCTGTAACTATCTACCAAATAGAATTGTTGTATGTTAAAGAAAGACAAATAATAATAATAATAATAAGACTTTTATACGAGTAGTTTCTTAATTCTAGGGGTCTCTTTCTTTCTAAGTGCTCAAAGAAAGTCAAATAAGTAGATGTAATTCCTGGTGGTCTAGCGGTTCAGGTGTTGGACTTGACTGTATGAGGTCCCGGGTTCGAGTTCCGGGTCGGGCAACAAAAAAAAAGTTTGGGTTTTCCTATATTCTGATATAAAAAAATGTTGTAATGAATGGATATGTGCCCGGTTGGCGATAGGTTTGCCACCTATCACATTTACGGGGCTTAGTGTCTTTGGCTAGTCGTGGGTGACCTGATTGTGCCTCTGCCTATCTCTTCGGGGATATGGGCGTGAAGATACTTTTTTTTAAATACACCGCGCTTAAAAACCCAAAGATGGTGGTGGTAACTACAAACATAATCTGGGATGATAAGCCTTTTGTTTAATAGCTACTGGTTAGATCCTATTTCACCCGGAATGCAATGAAGTACTGATGCTACAGCGGTGGCAATTGCTAAGTCACTGGTAGTCATAGACATATTTTTTTAGTAATATTACTTGCACTAGTTTAGACATTTTAGATAAATAAAAATTTAAACGTATTTTAGATGCATCAGCAGCAGTATGGTGCGGAGCTAAAAAAACTTTCCTAACATCACTTAGAAGAGTCACATCTTCTATTAATCCGGGGAAATTGCCCCAAATTCAACTGTAATAAGAAGCTTCTTAAATCGTCCACTTACAATAAGAATAATACTCCCAATAATAGCTCCATTACTCAGTGGATATTTACACAAAAACTTTTTAGGAGCGATAGCTTCTAGCATCTTTTGTATACATTAGGTGACATATCGTGACTAGAGTATTGTAGTCTGACCGTGACCAACTAGTTTTGTTGAAGCATTTGACTAATAAGTGTAAAGTTGGAAACATACATACAATCGGACGCGGTTGACGGACGCCGCTGACAGCCGCGACCAGTGCCGGATTAAGCCCATAGCCCTAGGCCAAATTTGATGTTGGGGCCTTCCCTTTTTCAAAAATATTGTAAAATTGACGGTATTTTCGCATTTTTAGATATTCAAACACATCTTATTTCATATCAAGGTCTTAAACACAATAAACCAAACGAAATCATGTTTTCTTTCAAATTTTATATTTTTCTATTTTAAAAATAGTCAACAGTAGAGTATCTAAATAACTCAGCAGTTTAACGGTCTTAAAGTTAAACAAATCAATTAATATCTTGAGATCGTTCGTTTATACAAACATAAAATAAGCTTTAACCATAAGTTAGTATTATAAAATAATTTCTTTGAGATATAAGCTAAAAATGTTTCTTGGAGGCCCCTGATCGTAGGAGGCCTCAGGCCATGACCTAGTCTGGCTTATTGGATATTCCTGTACTGGCCGCGACTCACCAAGTATCTAGATCATTATCTAGTACATTGAACCTTGTAAACTATTGAACGTGACCTTGAGGTGTCGAACGTCCGAAACTTATCTAGCGCGGGATGTTTATGTCAACCGAAAGCGTCCGCGGACGGTATGCACATTTCTATCCTAAAGCCGCGTCCGATAACATGTTTCTACCCTAATTTCTGATTATATCAAAGACCAAAGAATTAGTTGTGAAAGCGATTCTGATTTCTGAAACGGTTATTAATATACCTCTTAAATATTCTTTAGTCAATGCTGTTTATTACTTTTTTCTCCGTGTTGATCCGTTACCAATATCTGCTGAATAGATCATCTGTCTACGAGTAGTGTCTACCCCGTAAGAGGCAGAGATGAATTTAAATAAAGGACAGCGCCAATAAGACCACTGGTGCTCTATAAGCTGTGTGAGTGTGTTGTGCAGCAAATTGAAGGGAACAAATCCACCGTCTTACCTGTTCTTGCCTCCATAATGACTCTGTCATGTGTCAGCTTGGACGCTAGGGTAGCCGGTAGATTTGTACAATAAGCCTAACAGGCCAGTCGCAGGACAGGGACGCACCCATAACATCGATTGTGTCTAAAGGCGGCGGCTGTATCGTACCATCAGGAGATACTACAACTGTTTCAATTATATGACATAAAACAAAAATATTTTGAGATAAAATGTTCTAAAGTTACACGCATATGCAAAAAAGACAGTACAAAGCGAACAATCGCAGATGCATCAAGCCCAAGCATCAAGGTGATGCTTGAGCTTTAGGATGAAAAGGTTTGTAACAACCTGACACGTGCACTACCCAAACACTGATTAACGCTCTTTCTGTGAAATCTCTGTATGAAGGCATACCTTTTCGAAGCTTTTCTTTTCAAACTCTTAAGTGCTCACCCACCATTACAGATAGTTTAGTTTAGACCTAGCATTAAAGATGGAAGCAAAATCATTGTTAATGGAAGTTATTTTATTAGTTATTAGTTAACAGCGTAGAAGAAGAATTTGTGAATAAATAATAAGTCCGTTCGAAATAAATGTGATATTCTCTTACTGACTAGCTGTGCCCGTGTGGCAGTTAATATATTCACTAATTAATCTACATATCATAAATTTGTAGAAGGGTAAATTCTGTACATTGAAAATATTGAAAAAATAAATAGTAGGGGGTGTTACTGGAACGATACCTAACCCAAAAATGTGATTAAATTTAGTTTGTCTGTCTGTTTGTCTGTCTGAATGTTCAGGCATCACATAAAAACTAATGGTTCGATTTCGATGAAACTTGGTGTAATTATACCTTATTATCCTGGGCATAAAATGGGATACTTTTTATCCTGGAAAAATACGTAGAAAAAAATAAATCTTAATTTTTCAATTTCGTCACGCGAAGACGAGTCGCGGGCGGAAGCTAGTTTAGAATATTATTTTTATTAAAGACTTCTTTATATACCACATTAATAAGGACTTTCATACAAACTTTCAGCTCCTATTTCACCCCCTAAGAGGTAGAATTTTTGAAAACGCTTCAATACGTATCTACTCAATTTTATTAAGTGGCCCAAAAATAAATTTCACCTATCTAATTTAAAAATGACGGTTTTCTGTATAAACCCTATTTCACTCCGTTAGGGGTGAAATTTCCAAAATTTCGTCTTTGGTGAGTGTCTACTCATTAAAAACACCCCACTCACCAATATACATGGTAATAACTAACAGTTTTTGCTCGCCGATGATGAATCAGTCAGGACATGTTATTTTATAAGAATAATAAATGATTTTTTTTATGACATTGGAAGGCAAACAAGCAGACGGATTTCCTGGTGGTAAGAAATTCCCGCCGCCTAGAGACACCAAAGGTGGTAATGGTGCGTTGCCAACCCGAGGCTGGGATGTTAGGCCTCGAGCAAAAGTAAGCTTACCGGCTACCTTACCCTCCGAACCGGAACACGTCAACAGCAGGCATTGACGTTATGGCGGCAGGAATAAGTAAGGCGGTGGTACCAATCCAGGCGAGTCGCAGCGAGACTCTATCACCTATTAATATCAAATAGGAGACTGAAGAAGAAGTGATGGTTTATGATTTTTTTCTCGTAACTATTTAAGTATTACTAAGTATTAGAATCCATAACACAAGCATGTATTTTGCTTACTTTGAGCTTAGATTCAATTTGTGTGACTTATACTATAAACTTTTTGACACCATACCTGCATAATAGTTAAAATTGTTTCCAAATTCGTTGTTTTAGGAGACGTAAGTGAATAAACAGGAAAACTTGGGTAATCATTTATAGGAATTTAAAATAAAGCAATACAGAAAACAAATCTGAAAACCCAGCATTGTCTACTCATTAAGCCTGTAATACAAAAGTCGGGTAACAAACGTCTTAAACAAAAGAAAAATCCGTGCTGTAGTGATTGCCTAGATTAAAAAGAATAACTTTCGCAGTTATTGCTGATCTTGATCAGTAAATCGTCTTTTTGTTTCCATGATATTAAACATGTTTCTATATAAATATGCAATATTTTTATAATTCAACGACTATTTTTGATATTTCAGAGGTTAGATTTGATTTTAATTTAAGCTAGGGAAATTGAAAATTACGTAGCTAACAAAATCGATGAAGCAGTAATAATTGTACTTATTTTATGTTTTAACTTGCAGACTTAGCCACGCTTGGACTAAGGATTTCATTATCTTCATTATTGATTGTAATGTCAGATAATAAACAAAGAATTTGCAATTAAATATTACTAAATAAGAACCCGGCTTAGCCCGGGTAAAATGTGACACATTATATATATGTAGATGCAAAATGTAGGTAGATATTTCTGTAGTCACCGGTTTTCAAGAAATATTAAAGGTATAAGCAAGACATAGATTCGTATAGCTTCATTCATTCATTGTGTTTAATAAATATAGTAAATAAAAACTGCTAAAGTTTTTACACTAATAATTTTTATTTTAAATCAACATTTAAAGTAAAGTAACAAAATAAGTACTTATCCGAGAATTTGGCACCGGTACTTATAAAGGAATATTCTCTATTACACATCACAAAACGGAACGTTTATTACCTACCCAAGATGGCGACTGTGATTTGTCTGTCAAGTGTCAACACAATAGAATTTAACATAGAATTTAACAAAATACTCGACAATCAGAATTTCGCGGATATATGTTGTCGACTCAAAATCATAATTTTTTTATGTTTTATTATTCAGGTAAGGTTTCAATCGAGTCTACCGTACCCCTTGACGAAATTATTAATATAGATTATGACATTATACTATTACTACTATAAGTGAGATGTAAGCCTGCCTATCTTTCCAATCGGTTTAAATTGCATTGTGCAGATTTGATTAAAACCGTTTAAGGGATGGAGTTCATTTCGAAAAAACAACGTGACGCGTAATTTATTTACATTAAGATCTAAAATTGTTTTAAAATTTGTTATAAAATAATAAAATTTTTAATTAAATTTTGTTAGAAAATAATTAAAATTGTTATAAAATTATTATAAATTGTCATATATTTGATTTTAGGAATTATTAAGGTATAAAAAATTATAAACAACCAAAACTTCATATAGAGAACTACTGGTGTTTATGATTTTAAGTAAAGTTACTTCTCAGATAAAGAGCCCTGCTCCCGAAATCTATCTCACATCCTCCATTAGCACATCAGTCCACTCAAAGCATGTTTCGCTTCGTTAGCACCTGGGGATGCTTCGGTAACGAAGGATTGTAATAGAACAGCGACAGTTTGCAAACTTGAGTGCTTAATTTGCGCAAACATATTTATGTTAACATAACATTTTTACACAGGTAACATATTATTTGATGTATCTTTATTGAATATAATGCAATATGTTTTTCTTTGTAAATTATAACTAGCCTCATGAAATCGTCACAACTTATGCGTATTTTAAACACGACTGTTTTATATGAAGAGAATGATCATTCACAAAGCGGGAAGCTTTGGCTGTACATGACTTCAAACTTAAAAACAGAAAGAACAGGATAACATAAAAACTATGTAAAAAAACGACTTCAAAATTAAAAAGTTATAAAGATTTAATATAAAAGATTTAATTTATTTAAAGACGGTTTTTTAATGCAGCTTTATTTAATACTTTTTAATTTGTTGCTGATATGATTTAATTAAATAAAAATAGATATGAGGATAAGTATAAGTAGATAAAAAATGCTCATGATATAAAAAATAATAGGCCTTCCTGAATCAAATTTATGGGACCACTTCGAAACTATTAAGCATCAAACAAAAAAGAATTACGTAAATCGGTTCAGAAACTTCGGCGAGTATACTTACCTACATAAAAAAATATATATACCGGCCGAATTAAGAAAAAAATTAATAAAATTAAAAAAGGAAGAGGTCCTTTTTTTTATATCTATCGCTATAATAAAATAATTTAAACTTAAAGTGCCTAAATAGAAAATATATCTAGTCGGTTATTTTCCATAATGGTTCCTTTTCAAAACAATTTCTAGATATATAATTTCACTTGTATATTTAATGGCACGAAATATGTTTGTTTCCAAGAGTAAGCGTTAGATGTGGGTGGGAGAAGCCGCAGGAGAGCTTATGTTAATAACTAATCATAGCATGCTTAAACCAACATTTGACGCAGAACTGACAATAATGTTTGCATACCATTAAGAAATTTATACGAGAATTATTTAGGCGTATTAGGCAAACATAACATTTAAACTCACTTAGGAAAGTTACATATATAGATTGGGAGGTAACTGTTGGTAAATTTACTTCATCGAGTACTAAAACAATACAGGTACCACCAGGGCGGGGCCCAGGGGTGGGCGGACCGGGCGGCTGCCCAGAGCGGAAAATTTTTGGGGGCGGCAAACAAATTTTAAAGAGCGGCAAATTTTAAAATATGAATAAAATCATGATATGAATTTGAAGGGTAAAATTTTCTGTATCACATTTTACACAAAGAACAAGCCTAAGAATATGTAATATAATCACTCGGCTTGTATCGAACAGCCGTCGCCGGGGCCGCCGCGCTGCACAGAACAGTGACAGCGTCAAAGCAATGGGGAATCGCCGATATCGCTCAGGGCGTCAAAGTCCCTAGGGCCGTGTCTGGGTACCAATAAAATAATGTTTCGAAATAAAGTTACAGCTCGTGTTTGATCCAACATCTAGTAGGTAATATACCTATTATTAGTATCTTCACGCCCGTATCCTTAAAGAGGAAGGCAGAGGCACAACCAGGGCACCCACGACTAGCCGAAGACACTAAGTCTCATAATGTGATAGGTGGCAAGCCTATCGCCAACCGGGCACATATTCAATCCCGAGCAACATATTTTTTTATTAGAAAATTGGAAAACCAAATTTTCTTTTTGTTGCCCGACCCGGGATTCGAACCCGGGACCTCATGCAGTCAAGTCCAACACCTAAACCGCTAGACGCTATTATTAATTTTAAGTTACGATTAAACTATAAATGTTATTCACAACTTTGTCAGTGTAACTGTTTTAAAGTTACTTTTGTTCTAAGAGTATTTTAAATTAATGTTTTCAATCTGTTAAGAAATAGATTAACTTTTACTAGCTAACCCGGCAAACTTTATTCTGCTACATTTTAATGTTATTTTAGTATAAAAAAAGCTTGGGAGTGAGTCACCCTTATCTGTATAATGTAAATTTCGCTGTTTGTAGGTCCTTTTAAGTAAAGTCTAAATACCTTTATTTTGTATTCCAAACATTTGATTCTGAACATTAGCCTCGTGTTTTTAGAATTGTCAATCAATTCAGTATTTATTATTTTATTTTTTTATGGCAGATATAAATTTTATGACTAAAACCTGTTTAGGTTCGCCTCTATTAACAATCTTCTTTTGAAGTTTTGTTTGTTTTTTTTACTGAAAACAACTTTGTCTGCTAGTACTCGATGAAGTAAGTCTTCTTGAAGATACCCTCCCGGTTTAGTGCATTTGTTTATAATTAATTATAATAATGTTATTCATAGTTTGCTATTGTTACCTTAAGGTAAGTCTTTAGGCGCAATTGAGGCCCGAACTTGAATCCGTGTAGTAATCGTTTAAGTGGAATAATAACTAATACGGAATAATAGAATCATAACAAAAGGACCATTTAGTAAGACGACTATATACAATACAATATTATAAATGCGAAAGTTTGTATGTATGGATGTTTGTTACTCTTTCACGCAAAAACTACAAAGCCGATTACGATGAAATTTGGTATGTAGGTAGCTGAAAACCCAGAATAACATATAGGCTACATTAGGAGTTCCCGCGGGATTGGGACTTACGCGGGTGAAACCGCGGGGCGCAGCTAGTACTTTAATAACGAAACGCCACGTTTGTTGAATGGTACAAACCTTGTATTATTAATTTCACTAAATAAGGACATTTTTAAAATAGCATTTGTGAATTACAAAATATTAGTGATTTTACTTATGACAAAAGTGTTTTAACTGACTGGAAAAATAGGATGTTACATGTTTGACTCCTATTTTTTTATCTTGTCTTACATATAAAATTCTCGTGTCACAATGTTAGTTACTGCACTCCTCCAAAACAGCTCAACCAATTCTCCTGAAATTTTGTTACCATATTGAGTAGGCCTGAGAATCGGCCAACTATTGGCCACTAAGTGATAAGGGTAAATCAACCCAATTATTTTCACTAAAAATCACATTAAAAATATACCACAACATTGTCTGGTGTGTTAGCTAGTAAAAGTCAATCTATACTATATCTATATAGAGCGTATTCTTTTCTCAATGCCATCATCATAAGGAAGCTTAAATCTCATCATCAAAGCCCAGGGAAATCGAGGAAAACGCTTGATTTTTGAGAACAAATGATTTACGTGTCAAAATCGATTCTATTTTTTACAGTTTTACTACACTACAATTTTTATTTGGTAATTTGTTTATCAAAAATCCTTTATGTCACAAAGTTAGAGATCTTTCGGGAACTCTAAACAAGTTTACATTAGCTCAAGGTGGCTCCACTCATGCCTGTTCGTATTTTATTATTTGTTTGCGTATTCGTAGTATTTGATAAATATCTTTCAAAGGAGAGTACATTTGCCTAATTAATGCTCGAATGCTCAGATAATGCTTGGATGTATCTTAAGTCTCAGACGTGCGGCTATTTTAAATGAAAAAATATACTTTTTTAAATCCGTTTACAAATGACATAGAAATCGATCACTACAATATAAAAAAGCTTAAAAGCACGCCGTAATCTCCTTTATTTTTTTAAAAGTTATCTTAAAACTGTGCTAAATGTAGTGATCCCTCTCCTTCAGGGCCCTTACCATGTCTACATTACTACCGTTTCTGATTTTTTTTGTTTGAAACTTTGAACAGCGCGTCTTAGTTGAGAAACACATTTTTAGATCAAAAGTGTTATAGGTTTCGACATACATAGAAATCTGTACTTTTCTCGATTTCTCTGAGATTCCATCATCAGATCCGAACTTGGCAATCAGACTACCTTAGAAGTGTGTTTTTTCAAAATAAAGAGATTTTAAATAGGTTCAGGAATAAAAGAAAAATCAATTAACATACAAAAAAGTATAGAATTCGAACATATAAAGTCTTTTTTTTAAAAACCGGTAATAATCTAAATTAATTTTATTTATTTGGTAAAATATTTCGGACTATGATTAAACATTATTGTACGATTGTACATTTTTAACACATGCTTAAGGCTAAGAACTCACAAAGCGGCTTTTACCCGCGCCCGTTGCGTTCGTAGAACTGGCAAAACTAACAAGACTGCTAATTTGTGCGATCACGCAGCTGTCGCGGTTGAAATCACCGGTCACAAACTTGCAAGATTCTACCGGTGGACAACCTGTGTCGAGGGAACCGCGAAAAACCCCGAACTCTGCGGGCGTAAAACGCGTCGTGAAATGTGTTCCCGCTTTTTGCACATAAATTTACTTTCTACAGAAACTGCATACCGGCAAACGCGGCAGGCGCGGGTGAAAACCGTCTCGTGACTTCTTAGCCTATTGTTTATAACCTTAGAACTCTTAAATAATGCCCCGAATGATGATTAATTACTCTGCTCTCCTGATGGCAATAGATAGCCTTGACCTATAGACACCATAGGTGTTACAGGTGCGTGGCTATCCTGTGGCCGGAAGGTTTTGGCCTATTGTTCAAGTCTACCGATTGCCCTACTCTGCAGGCCGAAACATGACAGAGCTATTGTGGTGGCAGGAGTATGTAAGGTGGTGGATCTCAGCCCTAGCCAGTTGCTGCTCAGCACGGTGGCCATCAGTGGTCTTGTAAGTGATGACATATATTTTAATCTATGCTCGACTCATAAGAGCTGCCTGGCAGAGAGGCAGATGGTCTTTTCTACTCAATGGACCTGAACTAACATGAGGAACGAAATTTATACATGTGGTTTTCGAGTTACTTAATATGTATTAATGGTTTTTTAAGTTTTTGAAGATCATATTACGCAATTTAATTTGGTTTATAATTAAAAATAAATTGTTTTATTATAGGCGCTATGAAATATTAATTTAAATTTATTCATGTTGTTTCTGAATCAGCATACAAACACCACTCAAATGAATGTTTGTCTTTAATATTTGAATTTGAATAAATACGCACTCTTTGATCATTATTTACAAGTTAAATACATCATTTTCTTTTCCTTTTTGCTAAAAATAGTACTAATGATGTTGAGGATTTCGAGTTGATGTAGATAATTTCCTTATCAAAATATTGCCTGGTAGAGACCATTTTGTTTAAGAATTGTAAGGTCTTTTGAATACAACAGAATATAATTAGTTTAGTGATAGGTTATATACTATAGTGCCACCAACTTATTTGTTCAAAAAAATCAGAACTAAATCAATATTTCGTGAAATGTCATCCCGGAAATGAATGAATAAATATAAAGCTCTTTATTTTCTAAATATGGCGTAAGTAGAAAATTGTCACTTCACAAGATTGTAAAAAAGAGGCAACATTAGTTCAGGTATGTAGTGACAATTTTCTACCTACGCCGTATTTAGAAAATAAAGAGCTTTATATTTATTCAATATACCTATTACGGAGAGCAAAAGTTACTTATTATTTGCTAATAAAATATTTATCGTTGTTAATTCACTAATAAAAAATGACGGGTTGCACTCCGGGAGGTCCGGCAAAAGTGAAAACTTGAATATTAACATTGTGCATTTTTGATATTTTGATATAGTAAGGAAATAACTTTTATTGCTTTTATTATCAGTATGAAAGTACTGTAATTTATGTGTTAGAATACAATATTCATTTATTGCGCTATCGTACACAAACATGACAACATGAACATTCGCGTAAGCGCCGTGCGCCGTCTTACGAATTTTCGATCAGGTCACGAGTTCTGATGCGAGTTTAGAATATTTTACCCATTCCAAAAAAATGCGCAACGCCGTTAAAGAAGTTTTCATACGTGAGACTATTAGAAAAATAATGTAATTTATTGTATATAATATCATTTAATACGTTAATTAGATCAAAAGTTATCTAAACCTTTTCCGTCTTATTAATAAACGTGGACTAACGTAGGCTAATTGTTAATATTATAGTCTGTATCACAGTGTAATACCAGGCTAAACCTTACCATAATTTACGCCGTGTTCATTAATAAGACAGTTAAGGTTTATTGCAGAAAAATATAAATATAAAACAGAAAGGTAGTTTAGAGAATGTTATGTAAAAACCTAACATATATCAAAACATGTATTTTGTTAAAATATACATTACTAATGTATTATATTGAATTAATATTGCTGTTTGACTTTTAGGTCATCATTAGAAATCGGAAGCCACGAGAAACTGTAAATATGAACGAAACATTTACAGCCTTATCTTTAAATTCGTGTGATTTTGTTGTGAAGAATAAAATGAAGTATATCCACAATATGTATTGGCATCAAACTTATATTGGCTGTATGGTTCTAAAACTCTTGCAAGATATGTATCATTTCAAGTAAGATTTGCAAATATGTTTAGTTAATTTTTGACTTTGAATGTTAAGCTTCGGCCAAACCTGATATGAGCGTCAAGAACGCAGGACGCGAAGCGGGAGAGTTTACAATGCGAAATTGATGCACTTACCAACGGGAAAACAGCGCGAACTTTTGAAGTTATACTTCTTTTGGCGCGTTAGGAAAAAATGATGAGGGTAATTTTTTACGATGCGCGCGCACACGAAAAACCGACATGA
>NJDD01005725.1:28964-52756 GCA_002245505.1 Calephelis nemesis
ATTGCTGTATTTATTACTGAATTAACATTAACGGTCAATTTATTTTAGGGTATCCTACGTCTATAGCAATTATTCTTCGATTATTTATCCACAATTGAATAATTCAGTAGATATTTATGTGAAGCCCATAGGTGTGACTGAACAAACGATTGTTAATGCTTGGCCGATTGCACAGATATTCAACTGGAGGTGAGATCTTGTTTTCTGATTAACAGACTAGCGGCCCGCCCCGGCTTCGCACGGGTATAAAATATACATATAAACCTTCCTCTTTAGACACTATATTTATTAAAAAAAACGCATCAAAATCCGTAGCATAGTTTGAGATATTTAAGCATACAAAGGGATAAAGGGACAGAGAATTTTGTTTTGTACTACGTAGTTATATTGGCCCAGGCGGATTTCCTGACGGTAAGGGACAATCGTCGCCTCTAGACATTTTATGAGTTACATGTACTTATTGGCATTACATTACAGGTATTGGCAAAGTCGAGATCTTTTGCCATATTATGTACAAGTATGATTTATTTATCCATTATATTTTTTTATATATCACTAATATTTAACCGGTTAGCCTACCCTTTCGGATCACATCGGAACAGATGTACCGATATTGCTAACACTTTGTTTGTTGTGGTAGTTATTTTTATGAAAAAAAAACTAAAAAACTGTAGAGAAAACGAGAAACTATTATGTCAGACGATACGAAATTTGCCGGATGGGCTAGTCTAGTCTACCTATAAATAAATGGATCCCCATTTCGCGTGGTCGTCGTATCTCGCCTGAACCAGTTTTGCTTTTTTTTCTATAATATTTATTATCTGGAGAAGATTCTTAAGAAAAGAAAATCTGGAAAATTTAAGGAAAAGTGAGAGCAATTGGTACTTATATTTTTACATATAAACTGTCAATAGTTGCTGATGTCAAGCGATAAGAAGTTCACCGGGTTGATTAGTTTATTATGAAAGAGCTTTCATCCTTTATCAGCTTGGTATAGTTCGAGCTTGGTTCGGATCTAAGGCCACTAAAGCATCATTGTTAAGTTGACAAATACGATTTCTTGCATCTTAACAGTTGTCATAAACAAATGTGTCCAGGAAAAAAAATCTATACAAACAAATAAAATTTAAGTGTCTATTTGTATTGATATAATACCCGCTTTTTACCATATGTAGACATATACTAGATACACTTAAAATCAAAATATATAATATAATATATGTTTTACTATTTTTGTCTGTCTGTCTTTCGGTTTGTCTCAGAAGGGGCGTGACCGATGTCAAGGGAGTTTTCACTAGCACGTAGCTGTTAAAAGGAGTACTTAAAAAGGAGTTACTTAGACTACTTTGATTTTAAAAATTTAAATTGACTAAATTACATTCTTTTTAAACTGCATGCGGACAAAGTTATGGGCACAGTTTGTAATATATAAAAGTTACATTAACAAGCAATGAGATCGTCACATAGCCATGTCTAAATACCTTTATCCTAAAAGATATCTCTTCCACAGATTTGGGTTTATCTTACGCGAGGGTTCTAGCCGAATATTCGACAAATTCTACGGCCTGCCTTTCAGTACACGTGTCTGGATCTGCATTAACTGTCAAGTGATAATCAGTTCGATTGTGTTTTGCTTTATATGTTATTGGGAAAATCGCTTGATTGGTAGCGAGAAGAGCTACGTATATGAAATATTTATCGCATATTCAGCTGTTTGTCAACATAGTAAGTGGTGGTGTTATTTTTTTTACATTTTTTAAAACTTTTCCCATTTTTGAAGAGTTTCTTAATTTTTTATTAGATAAGACAGACGATTGGAGTTTTTAAAAGAAAGTATTGACACTCGCATATAAACATGAAAGGTAACAATGCGTTGCCAACCTGAGACTGAGGTGTATGTGTGAATGTAGTGGCGGTACTGATTTTATGTATTGTAGGCTGTATTGCTATGTGAAACCGAAAGTAGGAAGTACTGTAGTAGCGACAGGAATACTTCCTCTATTCCTCTATATAACAAACAGATTTCACTTACACACGTTTTTTTGTAGTTAACACATGTACTTAAAAAAAAAGTATCTTCACGCCCATATCCCCGAAGATGTAGGCAGAGTCACAACTAGGGCACCCACGACTAGCCGAAGATACTAAGTCCCTTAATGTGATAAATGGCAAGCCTATCGCCAATCGGGCACATATCCTATCCCGAGCAACATTATTTTTATTAGGAAATTGGAAAAACCCAATTTTCTTTTCGTTGCCCGACTCGGGATTCGAAACCGGGACCTCATGCAGTCAAGTCCAACAACTGAACCGCTGGACAATAGAGGCGAGGCACACTTGTACTTATCCCCAATATACTTTATTTAACACTTTCTGTCACTTTCTAGCCAACCCGTTTCACTTTTTACAGCATCATCAGGGCTTCGAAACTAAAGATAAAAAAGACTGTTTAAATTTAACGTTCAATACTAATTTGGTTGGGTGGATCCCTTACAGACAATAATTTGAATATTGCTTTTTTAAGCTTGTGCCTGACAAAAAGACTTTTACTTGCTTATTTTCTTTTGTAAAATAATGGAATACGACAGTTGTGAATACTGGAGTTATGACGGCAGGAATAATTGACTAGATAATATAGTAGGTATTACCCTACTATATTATCTAGTGTAGTGACTGTCCTAGAGGAGTAGTTTAGTTATTTAAATTACCTGTTTATGCTACTAGCGGGTGATGGGATATCAATAAAATTAAAAAATTAAACCGCGGCAAATTCTATGTGTAATGTTACTTACGACCATCCGTGATTACATCTGTGATAATAAAGAAAGACAGACAGACAAACAAAAAAATAGCGAAAGGGAAAGACACTTCAAACTTGTACCAGCAATCTTTTTCCGCCGGGGGTTAAAAATAAAGAATTAAAAAAAATGGCAAGAAGTAAGCAATTTCAAACTAACGGAAGAAAACTGGAAATATCTAGATTTCAGTAGTTTTCTCGTACACAGAATAAATTCTTATACATTTTTAGTAAGCGACAATTTTAACGATGTTGGTGCATGTTCAGTGAGACTAAGTTTGAGAGTCCAATTCCTGTCTACTTTGATGTCTTTTCTTCCTTTCAAAAATGAAAATTTTTTTTTTATTCCTGTTTATGTTTCAGTTCTTCCTTTGAAAGCCGTGTTTTATTCTCGTCGAATTGCATATGTCTCTTTTATCTTCGGCGCATATCTTATTCACTGCTTTTATACGTCCAACCTGCTCTCACACCTAGTGAGTGACAGGGAAGGAGGTATGGATTTGGAAGATTTAGCTAAAAGTGACTATGAGTTCGCGCTTTTAAAAGACATGAATTTGTATACTGGAAACAAGGTATTTTGCTTTATATTTGTATATCAAATTTCCAAAGTTTGTGCTTTATTTTTTTATAAAATTGTTTTATTATAGAATTGAATACTTTATACAATTGTTATCTGGCACCCTCATTATTTTTATTTTTTTTAAACCACAGAATATTTTTAAACAATTAAAACCTAGCACCCCATACTGTTTTAAAATGTTTTTTTTTATAAATTACGGAATATTTTTTATTTGAAAATATTTTTTTTATTTTAGTTGAGCCAGATACAAAAGCGTGTTTTTGTTTTTATAATAATTTACAATGTGTATTTCCATTTTCCTAATAAAAATAACGTAGCCCGGGATTGGATACGTGCCTAGTTGCCTATAGGCTTGCTACCTATTACAGTGTGGGACTTAGTGTCTTCGACTAGTCGTGAGTACTCTGATTGTGTCTCTGCCTAAACCTTCAGGGATATGGGCGAGATGATACTTTTTTTATTTGTGTTAACTAGATTATAACTTAAAACAAGTTTTCTTTATCTCTTTAGATCTTTAGTTTGCACATAGTCTGTCTTACTTGAGTTTTATTAAGATAACTAAGATATCTCTTGTTAGAGATTAGCTCGCATTTAATAATAATGATAATTTATTTTCATTAGCTTAAAATTTTCACAGTTACTTAACAGTGGTTGAGGCATCCCTTTAAGTATATAATACCGTTTTAGAACGTTATTGTTTGTATTCGTGCGTTTTTGTATTTACTAGTGGTAGTCCGTTGGTCGAAATTCGACCATAATAAATTTTAATATCTTATTGATAAGAACGCCATTTTCATTTCTCAAGATTAACTACTTTGTTTCTGAATATCTTAGTGCGCCATCCTTTATCGTTATCATCAATATAATTGTGTGTGTCAAATGCATGGTAGTGTGTGTAATGTTTTATTTATTGACTAAATGTACTTTATAAGCATTGTTATTGAAAAATATTAGCGTTCTGCACTTGTCCTACACATAAACTATAAGTGTGCCAAATTTTATGCTCCTCTGTCCGCGCAATTGTCCTAGAAAGGGGTCCAAAGTTTTGGCATCACGTATTAATATATTATTGATTATGAGTACATACAATAAAGTGTAAAATAAATAAATATTAGGCTAGAGGATAAGTACATTTCGTATTACGGGTAGTCACGCATTCACACTAAAGCCCGGTGAAGTTGTAAAAACCGCGAGGTTGGCAACACATTAATCATATAAAAAAAGCAGTAAATTATTCTCTGCCGTTCGCGCGATTAACATAGTAATCTCTTCCGCCATTGTGTCCACTGTAATACCTGCAACGTGTGCCGATGTTTCATGTAGCCATACAATAAAGCTTTTTCATACATAAACATAATAAAATACACGAAAGGTAAGGTTTATTATGGACAAATACAACAGAATTTAAAATTTTATTTTACTTTTTATCTAATAAAATCAAATGGGTTTTCGCTAATAACTCAAATGATTTTTCACGAAAAAACGTATTTTCAAAAAAAATTAAGACTCAAATATCTTAATAGATATAAATTACGCGTCACGTTGTTTGTCCGCGACGGACTCCTAAATGTGAAACCTGGCCTCCCTTTGTGTGTTGACGGTGTAAACGAACATAGTGACATCGCTAACTTATTTATGAATCACTTCTCTGTTAAATCACCTTTAATTTCGAACGATATGCATGGGAGTAGGAAGGTCCTGACTGAGCCGGTGGGGGTTACCTTCAGTGCGAAGGATGTGCACTCAATTATTAAGAATATGACTAGGGGTAAGACTCCAGGTCATGATGGCCTAAGCATAGAACACCTGCAGTATAGTGGTCCGCATACAGCTAGAGTTCTTGCAATGTTCTTCTCACTATGTATAAGCCATTCCTACCTATCATCGGACCTCATTAAAACGGTTGTTGTACCTATTGTTAAAGATAAAACCGGCAACCTTGGTAGCAAAGGAAACTATAGACCTATATCGTAGGCTACTGTAATGGCCAAGGTATTTGACGGATTGCTTGATACACAACTGGATCAGTATGTGAAATTATACGACAACCAGTTTGGTTTTCGCCCTAAGCTATCTACGGAAAGTACTACACTGTGTCTCAAGCATACCGTCAGGTATTACTTGGATGTTTTTGGTCAACGTTTTCTGACTGATATATTAAACGTCAGTAGAAATGTCGTGTACAGACTAAACTGACAGCATTAAAAGTGGTTTGTCTCTGTTTATTACTTTCGTTGAAAGAAAATAGCGATAACTTAAAATAAGTTTAGTGAGTGCACAATAAAATTACCACCAATATCTTTAAATCTCAGTCGATGAGCTTAGGTAATAAAAACTGTAATGTAACTGACTTACGACTTACTTTGATTAATTTTAGACTAATATTGCAAAATCGATAAATTGACGCAAAATAATTTTAAATTGAGCAAATGGCAGATGCTCTTGCCAAAAAACAAAAAAAACTAGAAACATACAGCGTTGCGTTATCGCAATATTGACATTTAGAAAAAATTAAAAACGTACGTGTCAAGGGAGTTTTATTGGTTTTCTTCAATGAATTTCAAATGACAAATGTATTTGTATGTGTATATACTCGTAAATTATAAAATGAAGACATAGTTGCTTGTTTTGTTATATGAGCGCGGCGTGTTAGAGCATAATACACTGTCAATATATATTTTTTCTACACGTGCTTTTGCAATTTTTAATAAATTGAGTGCTATTTTTTTATTTGCGTGACACCAGTTTAACACGTATGTTAATAATTTGTTACCGAATACACATTATTCTCAACAAGCTGCCACAATTTTACAAGTATTTTAGAAAGTAAATAAAATTCGAATTTTATATTTTAACACTTTCATACTTAAATATATTGCACGTTTAGGTAACTTACCCTTCATTACAAGCACTTAATTTGCTTGCTTTGGGTTTAGATCACATACATACATATCTTTACGCCAAGTCCCTTACGGGGTAGGCAGAGAGTATCGAGTGCCAGACCTCACGATCTTAATAAACCTGTCTAGCTTTCTTCACATTCCTTACTCTTTTCATACAAACACGCCGGTTTCGGAAACTCTTGATACCACACTCGGATATTATCCGAGGGTGGTGTCAAGAGTTTAATCATCGGATAATATCCGATTGATCTGATCGTGATCTGTCAGCCTTGGTCTCCTACATCCATCCACATTTGCATTGTATATCTGCTTTGTCAATCTTTCATTTGTCATTCTTTCCACATCACAAAACCAGGATTAGATCAATTTGTGGCAATTGTCGAGGGATATTTATTTATTCGCGTTTGGCTTGTCATTTATACGAGAAGACTTTATTTCAGCTGCACGAGAAACCTATGGACAGAAATTTGGAAATTGTATTACATAAGCTGCTAAATACCAAGATAATGGATTTCGTTCCCGCCATAAAAGCTGTCATGAACTCAAATACGGCTTTACTGACAGATTATACTACTTTGTGTCCCGTTTTCAAGAGACGTAAGTTTTGTTTACAGGTTGGTAAAAATTCAATTTTCTTTTGGTTGGCCGACCCGGGATTCGAACCCAAGACCTCATGCTGTCAAGTCCAACACCCGGACCGCTAGACCACAGAGGCGAAGTAACAATATTGTATGGAAAATATCAAACTCGATGTCTGATTAAAAGATAATTTCTGAGCGCCAGCCGTCAACCAAGAGCTATCTCCATAAAAATGGTGACTTTTTGTTTTCAACATAACATAAGGTACTTATCTCATATGATTTTTACCGGCTACCTTATCCTGCGAAACGTTACACTTCAACGGTAAGCGCAGACTTTATGGTAGGTAAGGCGGTTGTACCAATCCAGCCGAGTCACTGCGAAACTCTAACACCTAGTCAGATGTTACGGTGTTAGTGACGAGCCTATACTCGCCTTTTACGAGCTGTCTGGCAGGGATTAGATGGTCTTTTCTTCAAAGAAGACCGTACCAATACTGAGATGTTTTTGTTTGTTTCTTATCTTTTTAACATTACAGAAGATACTTCTGAAATTACAAGATAAGACAAGATAATTTGAAAATTTAAATAAGAGAATTCGATTTGTAAATCGAAGTTTGAAGTCTCGTTTCGTTGTCCAATTAGTCAGCTAACATTATTATAATTTTAGCTGACGTGTCGTGTCTAAAAACTACCTCTTTCTCTAATTTTACGTTTATAACTCGAGGTGTGATCAACGAGTTTTGTTTGGTAATGTTTATCAGATGATATTTATCATATAGAGAAGGATAAACGAATACATTTGTATAATGTATGCCAAAAACGCTTTAAATGTATGCCTAAAAAATATTTCTCATTTTTTCTATTCAAGAAATGTTGGCTGGGCTAGCCATAGCTAGCCGTTTTGCACTACGATACGATAATGACCGTTTTTCTTTTTGCGTTTGAAACAAACAATAGTAATAAAACGTTTTATAGTATTAGTAATAACTTAAAAAACTAATTGAGTAATATACTTGAACAGTGTGCGAAATTTTGAACATGTATTTCGGAAGGTTCAAAGAAGAAAGATAATTTCGTTTTAGATAAGATCTTTGTATCTAAGCAATTTATTTTAAGTCTCGTATAACAATCCACATAAGCTACGAGCTTTTGTTAACAGAATATTTAATGATTCATAACCTATATACTAAATAATTTACCTTTCTAAGTGCTTCCCATTAGCGAAGTGTTATTATTAAAATTCTCTTTGTGAGAAAAATTTATGAAAAAGAATTTATACTTTTCATCATTGATACTGGCTGGGATTCGTATCTTTTTATTAACACTTGTACTTTATAACCCCCAACGAAAAAATATGGGTGTTATATTATTAGGGTGTCTGTGTGTGTCTTTGTCTACATCATGGATTCTGAACCGTCTCTCCAAATTTGGATAGTCCAATGTTGCTCTGTATTTTTAAAATAATTTTTCTTCCCCAGTGTTTTCTAATGATGAAGTATGCCATCTGAAAGAAATAGATCTTTACTCGAATATTCAACACTTTTTGTTCACTTCAAAAACATTTTCATACATAGAAGAGTTCAAAGTTGGGTAAGTTTTTTTTATTTTATAACGTGGTAATGTATTTGCTTAGGCTTTAATTATGTACATCTTCTCACTACATAGTTCTACTGTCCTACTAACCTATACTAATAACCTATCTAAGATAAGAGATAGTGCTATAATATAACTATAATTTTTTGATACTGAATAAAAACATCTTAGCAACCTAACTCTAGTAGGCCTATCTCTTTCTGTAGATAGGTTATTAATAATGAATAAGGTTACCTTAATATTTAACATAAATGGTAATGTTTACGGGAATAAAAAAAATTTTGGTTTTGTTATTCTTTCCCGCATAAACTGGCAAGAAAACGTTACAGTAACACAGTACATCAAAATGACTTGTAGTTTGCAATTTACAAAGACTTGTATAATTACACAAGCGGACGAAGACGCGGTTGGAAGCTAAAATGTATAATGTCGCTTTTTAAAATTTTGGTTTTGTTATTCTTTCCCGCAAAAACTGGCAAGAAAACGTTACAGCAACACAGTACATCAGAATGACTTGTAGTTTGCAATTTACAAAGACTTGTATAATTACACAAGCGGACGAAGACGCGGTTGGAAGCTAAAATGCATAAAGTCGCTTTCTACACTAAGCTTGAAAAATATTTGAAATTCGTAACTTGTCAATTGCGCTTTTTACCGATATGTAAAGTGATTTAGGAGGAAGACTTATTTAAGTATAACATGTTTGTAATTTTATTGAGAAAAGTCTAAAATTTCAAATATGTTTGCAATATGTCACTCCTCAGTGATTGCCTTGTTGTCGGATCTGATCAATCTAACATTGTTGGCTTTGATCTTGGAAGTAAGGATACTTGGTTATGTTCATTGTTTTATAAATTAAAAATATTTCCTGTTAAATATCAAAAAAAATATATTATAACATACAACGTGTCCAGGAAGTCATGGATAACCCTTCACCTGGTGGTGTGTGACATAGCGTTCTACCAAATAAAAAAAAATTACCTTAGTAAAAGTGTTATGGTTTCAAAATTATTAGATGTTTTCTGTAATTTTGGAAAATCTCGACCTTCAGTCCGTTTTTTTCATGCCGTTTCTACAAATGAAAACATTTTGTGTTTCTGTTTTTTTTATTTTTATCTTGAATCATTCAGCTACCGATAGAATACAAAAACAAAACAGTTTTCGATGTTAAAACATTAAAAAGTAAAATAAATCATTATTTTTCATTCAAAATTATTCTTTAGTATACTTTACAACCAGCCCTGGTAAAAAAAAATTATACTACGCACTTTGTGCTGATTATTTTAAAAACTTACTCACTTAATAAGGATTCGAAAATGGTATAATAATTACTACTTTTTAGTTTTCTTCAAATTTTAATCTCGATTTGAAACGAGTAAGGTAGAATTTTACATGTCTGGGTGTATGGATAGAAATAAAAAAAAACATGTAAATAACAATAAGTTTATTAATTTTAAATTACAAAAGATGTTCAAAATGGCGGCCTTCTTGTCTAATACACATTCGACACCTTTTTATAAACGACCGTTTAATATGACGTGCATAACCCGCATTATCGATATGCTCGGCGGCTGAGACAATCCGTTCTCGCAGCTGTTCAAGTGACGATATTGGAGTCGCATACACCAAGTCCTTCAGACAACCCCAGTAAAAAAAATCTAAAGGGTTTAGATCTGGGGACCTGGGTGGCCACAGAATTGGGCCTAAACGTCCGATCCAGCGTCGGGGGTATTGTGCGTTTAAATATTGCCGTACCCTAACGGCGTAATGAGCTGGACAGGTGAGTTATTATTTAAGTACTGAAAAACAAACCATTACCTACCTTCAAATTTTCTTTTTGACTGCAATTTTAATAGTTATTATAAAAACAAAATCGTTGTTAAAGGTATCCCAATGCACGTCATAGGGACTATCGAATATTTATAAGAGTTCATAAAGAGAAAGTCCATGTTCCATTTTCACTTCAAATTTGCTTAAATAGTTTTGATATTTAAAAAAATTGAAGTTATGAGAAGAACGCGTTATACTTTTAAGGTTAGAGAGGTTAAAAGGTTACATATTTAGACTACGCCGACAAAAAAGCGGGTGAGAGCTCGTTTATAAATAAAATATTTTGGTGTATGGGACACCAGGTAGGAACGAAGTTTCTTCGGCTAATATAGAATCGACACAATTCATGAGTATATACTATGCCTTAGGGGGTGGAATGAGGGGGAAAGAGAAAGGTACTATACACTACTCGCTTCTGTATCGGTCGTACAGCAACTGTCGCACCTGGGCACGTTTCATTTAACGGTTTTATTCCACGGACTTTTTTTTACGGTTTTTTCTTTCGGTTTTTGTTTTCAGTTCAGTCTCACGTCTCAATTAAAGATCTTATACCACGGGTTTTTCTTACGGTTTTCACTATCACATTTTATTCAGTTCGGTCGCGCAGCAAAATCGCTATCTCCTCCAAGCCTATCGTAAGGAACTTCGTTCCAAAAATGCTAATTAATTAAATTACCTCTACTTTCACCCATGTCCAAAGTATACACATATTCCCACTACTAATACTTGCTTAAAACGCTCAATTAATTCAACAAAACCGTTTTAAATTCCTGTATTTCCGCAATTTCGTAAAACCACTTTATTTGCCTATAACTTTTCGCTAGACTTTTTCGCCTCCAAGATCGTAATTGAACTGCTGCTATGTTATCGATTAGGCCTTAAATAACCACCGAACTATCTCGAACCTGTTACACAAATCGAACAATCTAGTATTCTATTTTTACGTGTTGACAAGGTTGTGTAACAATTTAAAATCGACTTTAAGTCTACAGAGTCTACGTTAATATATTTACTGATTATAGAATATTAATAAGAGCTTTTATACAAACTTTCAACTCCTATTTCACCCCCTCATGGGTACAGTTTCCAGAAATGCTTAAATACTAAATAACAAAAATACTAGTAATTTAATAAGTAGCCCAAACATTAAGTTTCTTGTTTCTAACTTAAAAAATGACGGTCATTCATACAAACTTCCAACCCCTATTTTAGCCCCTTAGGGGTAAAATTTTCTAAATTTCGTCGATAGTGGATGTCTACTCAATAAAACGACCCTACTCACCAAATTTCATGGCTCTAACTCTGATTTTACTCGGCGATGTTGAATCAGTCAGTCAGGGTGTGAATGGTTATTTATTTAAAAAGTTTTTGAATTAAATTATTTTGCTAGAATGTGAGTTTTCCTTTTCCTCTTTTCTAGATTTCACTATTTTCTTTTATTTATAGAACTCTTTTTTTATTGCTTACTACATCTCTTTCTTTGTTGGGTTGTTATATTCGAAGCAATATTATTTACACATTAATACGTGATGCCAAAATTTTGGACCACTTTTTACGAAAGTTGCGTAGGAGCATAAAATTTGGCTCACTTATAGTTTATATGTAGGAGAAGTGAAGAACGCTAATATTTTTCTATAGTAATGCTTATAAAGTACATTAAATCAATAAATAAAAAATTACCCACACTACCATGTATTTGACACACAAAAACAAATATATTGATGTAAACGATAAAAGATCACAGATGGCGCACTGAAAAGTTTGGAAACAAAGTAGTTGGTCTTGAGAAATGAAGATGGCGTTCTTATCAACAAGATATTAAAATTAATTATGGTCGAATTTCGACCAACGGCCGACCGCTAGTAAATATAATTAATCTACTTAGTTCCAGCCCCAGATTGGTAAACAATATTTATAGCTTCGGTCTCTTAATGTTTTTTATTACCAGGAAATTCGCCATTTACACAATCAGCCATTAGTTAGTATCATCAGTAAATCAGTATTTTAAAACCAGTTCTTAAGAAACCTCTCTTTTTACTTCAGGTTTTGCCTACTATATCTATATTCCTATTTCGATACGCATGTTTTCCCAGTTATTTTGTCTATTTATTCTTCTCCGTTTATTTATGGGTCGTCCTTTTCCTATTTCCATAAGAACCCACACCTAAGCCCCTTTTAGCCTCTTTATCCAACGGTCGTGTGTTAATCGAGCGATATGATCCATCCATTCTTACATAAATATTTATGCAAAGGGCAATGCAAAACAAAGCATATATGATTTTTGTTTTGATTTCATAAACCAAACAATCAATATTTAATAATTAGAAGAAGGTACAGTGTTTTGTAGCAAGTCGCCCGATTTGAAATCGCCACCTTATCCATACTTGCCTCTATAACAACAGTGCTCGCCACCGTCGTTTCCCAGCCATAAGGCGACAGATCAAAAACATCTATGGTGTCTAACAATAACTGTTTACTGTCCCTTATCATGATAGTAGAGCCGTCCGTTTGTTCGTTATCTTTTAACATGAAAAAGTGATAATATAGACTAATTATGTTGGTACTTTGACAACAATGGAGGTAGGTAATTTAACTACTATAAGTCCTGCCCAATCCTTCCCTGCGCCGTCTTAACGAAACAGCAGGCGCAGGCATACATTTGAAAGGGAGGTGGATACTTCTTCACCTACACCGCGACAGCTGTTTACTCTCCATCCGTCTTACGATTCTTACGAATTTCCAATTAGGTCACGTTTTCTGACGCATGTTTAATAGTTTTTATCCATTCCAAATATGTGCTAAGGAAGTATTCACTTCAAATAATATTAAATTTGTTAAAAACGTGCTTTTTCACATGTAGAAAAAATATATGTTGACACTGAATTATGCTCTACCACGCCGCGCTCATATAACAAAACTACTATGTCATCGTTTTCTAATTTACAATTTTTAAAATATATCTACACATATGTTTTTTGAATTATGCGCTTCGGCTATATTGGTCAAGCTTCGGAAATTCAAATATCAAAATCAAATCAAAGTTAACGGTATGAAATTGTTATTACATACTTAATCATTTCGCTTAAATTTAGATAAGGTCAGCAAATTTAAAAATAAAAGTATAAAGTGTAAATGCAGCCGAAGAACATAATTTAAATACTTGTACTTCTTTATTCTAGTTAGTTGAAGGTTAAATGAAAGTTAGTTGAAAACTGTATCCAAAATTTATAGTTCCCTAATGCGCCTCAAGGAAATTTCTTAAACAGAATGTATTTCAAAGGACATGGGTGTTCTCGTGTTAAGGGTTTCTAATTAAACTACTACAGTTACAAGACATGAAATAGGACGAATACCTGTGTATAATTATAAAATACAACATTGATTATATGCAACTAGGTGTCCCATTGAATTTAGTCCTACCCATTCTGAAATATTTTACCTTACTTTTTAAATGCTTCAATAGATACTATTACTATAAGAATCTGAAACGAAAGATGGCTGCAAAAGACATGATCTCTGATTGGTACAGTCGTTTTCGAGCTAAAAATGGAGTATCTAATACAATTTAAATCTGTTTATATATTTGTACTAGCTTTTTGACCGCGGGTTCGCCCGCGTGGAATTCCCGAGGGAGCATTTAATAATCGGAATAAAAAGAATTCTATCACCCAAGTCAGCTTATACCCAGTCTGTATACTAAATTTTATGAAAATCCGTCCTGTAGTTTCTGCGTGATTGACGGACAAACATCTAAAAATCCAAACAAAAGGACGTCCACATTTATAATATTAGTGTGATATTAAAGATGCGTCTCCGACGATTGTTTATTTTTTAACGTTCTCTGATGAAACACATACAGAACTCTACTACCAATAGCACTGCAATAACTTCACTAAAATTACAAGTATTGTCTAAGCTGAAATAACGCGCACCTCCATCGCATTTACGCGTATAACTATATTTGTAATATGCATGGAATACTCATACACCTACTTCTGTAATTGGACATCTAGTTAACTGTGACATTCCAAAAAGTTCCTTCGGATTAGTTGCCCAACTAGTTTATGAATTGTCCGATCGCGAAACAGGGAGGCGTCTTGTTCCTTACAGTATAACAGCATTACTATAAACAAGAAGCATAGCGGGGAAAATCGTACGACAAATTGACCAACTTGTACGCATATACTCAAAAAATCACACACATTCAGATAAGATGTCGTAATATTTGCATTAACACATAAAAATCTTATTAAATAATAGGGCGCGTCATCCCTGTCATCGCCATTGCCGTCTTCCGTTTTGGAAGGTATACTTACAGTTGCAGTAAAACAATAATATTCAGTCTTCAAAAACTTTGTGAGCACCGAATTTCCTATTTTTAACATTATAAGCACGAAATGTGAATCGTAAGTATGTCCAAACCGATTAAAACGAATTTTGACATTTAAATAAATTAGATTTTTAAACGAAAAAAGGCTACTTTTATCCCGATACATTATAGAAGACCTTAATGAGGTTGATCCGTAATCCGTGAATTTGATGAATCATCACCATCACCATCATCGTCAGCCGGAGGACTTCCACTGCTGGACTTCCCCAAAGAACGCCACAAGTCACGTACACCAGCAGCCGCTTGTATTCACTTCATCACTTGCGACTTTGACCATATCATCATACCACCGGGTTGGCAGGTCGTAAAAAAAATCGTCCTCCAGTGAGCGGCCGTCTCTAGAGAACCTTTTTACCCCAACGGAGCGAGCATTGCTACTTAAACGTGCTGACTCTTTGATCTATGCCATCCATTCTCCCTGACCCTGATTAAGAGGCCCACATTTGATGCCTAATGTTGATTTTTTTTTTCAGAATGCTGCGTCTTAAGGAAAGTGGTATAATCAAAAGAATACTAGCCCGTGAAGACATATGCCAGCTGAGATGTGATGATGACCAGAAATGTGTTATAGCTGGTGAACAGCTTTTCGTTCCCATCACTATACTTATGTTTTCTTATGGCGTTGCCTTATGTGTGTTACTGGCTGAAAAAATATATTTTAATATGTACAAAGTGTATCCATTTGTAAATTAGGCAAATTGGTGTATTTTTCTGCTTGTTTTAAATACTAAATACATGGTGTTCCTTGAGTGTTTGATGATATTTTAATTTACCACTATCCAACCCGGCGAACTTCGTAACGCTTGACATTATCAGTTAATAACAGTTTGTTTGGATTAGAGCATTGTTTTCTCCATGTTCCCTGCAATTTTTCTCGATTTTTGAAGTTATACTTCTTTTGGCGCTTTAGAAAAAAATGATGAGGGTAATTTTTTACGATGCGTCACGAAAAACCGACATGATGAAGTTAGCTATAGATAACATTTTAGTTTTTCAAAAAAAGGTACCAACAAAGTAAAAGTAAGGACATCTACGTATGTTTGCGTGAGAACTGACAACTGTATTTACAATATTTCTTTATTTATATTATTAGTGTCATTTTGTCTACAAATGTAAAATAAGGCAAAAGATAACATTTTTAAAAAGATGTTTATTTTATCACGCCGAAAAAGTATAACTTCTAACGCGTATACATAAGTACACACACATTTTTTTTTCATAAGAACTTTCCTCTAACAATTAATAACATAACAATAAAATAATTAACAAAATCGACTACTTCGGTATAATGCAATGACCAAGCGAAATAGATACGCATATGCTATTAAATAAAAAACTAATAATACTTTTATTTTTTAAGCGCAATAAAACTGCAAAAACCGATCCCAAAATTTTTTACCACATCGTGATTTAGTCATTTGAAAATCGTTGATTAAAACATCACATTGTGATATATCCAGACTAAACTGACATGTCTAAAATGCTCCATCTCTTTCACTTTTGTTTTATTAAAAAAAATAGAATCTAAAATTAGTTTAGTTTCTGAAGAGCAGAATCACCACCACTAACTTGTTTTTTACCACAAAACATTTCACAACAGCAAAGAAGAAACCTTGTAAAACAAATAATTAATTAATTACAACGTGAAAGTAGACGTTTAATTTCTTTTAAAAGTCTGCAAAAAGGGACTGAACAAACTTTGGAAGTTTGTCGAGCTTCCGTGTTTCAATATTACAATGTTTTTGTTTTAGTAGTTACCAGCTTCATAATAGAAAAACTGTTTAATATAATTTAGCAGCGTATGACTCAAAACGTGATTTGAAATTATTTTTCTCAATGAGTTGATTCTTTGTGTTGAGAATTTTTGATATCAAGTTAATAATACTTATAGTTTATGTGTAGGAGAAGTGTAGAACGCTAATATTTTTTTAATAATAATGCTTATAAAGTACACTAAATCAATAAATTAAACATTGTCCACACTACCATGCGTTTGACACACATAAGCAAATATATTGATGATAACGATAAAATATCACAGATGGCGCACTAAAAAGTTTAGAAACAAAGTAGTTGATTTTAAGAGATGAAGATGGCGTTTTTATCAACAAGGTATTAAAATATAGTATGGTCGAATTTCGACCAACGAGCAACCACTACTTAAATTTAATTCTGACCTTATACAATACAACTATAATACAACAATAAAATAAATACACCCAGGCCTATAATAACATAGATATTACAGGTGCCTCGCTTTTCTAACGCCTAAACGCCTCTGTACCGATGGAAATGTCTTGGACGCGGACTGGACTGAGTAAAGAGCAAGACAATGCCTCAGCAAGGTAACAAGGTAAAGCAGTGCACCTTTACCCGATCAAGTTGCACTGCACTCAATCAGTGATCTTGCGAAAAATTACATATTTAATCTGTGTTTGACTCTTAAAGAGCTGTCAGACTCCACGACAAAATGGACCGTCATGGACACAAAAGAACTTGTCTTGACAGAAAGAATTGCTAGTGGTTGAACTAAATTTTATATTTCTTAAATATGTTATTTTAAAAAGAGCTCCCTTTTAAATTTGTTCAACTAGTGGTTTAAGTTATACTTGATGTCTTTTTTAACCCTCGACGAAAAATAGGTGTTTTTGACGTGTCTGCGTGTATATGTAAAACGATCAAAATTGTTATTAGCTACGATATCAATAGTTTATGTCAGTGGTTAAAGAACATTTTCAGTTTTGTGAATATTCTTTAGGTACGACCTCCTTACTATACGAGAAGTCATTTTGAAGTCGAGGTTTGTTTTCGTAGTTTTAACGTTCGTTAGCACGTATTATTTTTTTGTGTATGTTTGTTATAAATAGATGAAATATGGCCTAAACGAGTTACAAAATGGACAGGTCCTGGAGGCATAAGACAAAAGAGTAGACCCAAAGCTCGCTGGATTGATTATATACAGAAGGTGGCGGGAAGAAACTAGATATGAAGAGCCTGCGTCAGGGAAAACTGGGTGCAATTGGGTGAGGCCTATACCTGAATGGGGCCACGACAATATATCCCTTAGAATATAAGTATTTTTTTACTATATCACTTTTTAACTTTACTTTTTTAATATAATTTACTGTAACTGTCATGGAAAAAGAATAAAGGCTTAATAATAATAATGTTTGTTATTAGAGGCCATTAACAAACTTTGGTATTCTTAAACATTCGTAGATAAACTTTTGTATTTAATATAAAAAAATGTATATTTTTTAAGAGTGTATAAGTGTCTAGAGTCTCCGAAACCGGTGTGTTTGTATGAAAAGGGTAATGAATGTGAAGGAAGCAAGACAGATTTGTCAGGATCGTGAGGTCTGGCACTCGATACTCTCTGCCTAGACTGTAAGGGACTTGTCGTGAAGATGTGTATGTATAATTTTCACTCGATAGGACCAAATTAACAAAATGTTGATATATATGGTAACATAATGGGGAATATTCTGACGAAGCATGGACAAAACTCCTTAAATCTTTATTATTATATGACATATTAAGCAGCATATGAAGAATGTGGAATATAGTTCGGGTGGTGAAATTAATGAAGAAACCCACAGATGAAAATCAACATTCCTGAGGTTCATATAGAGCAGTCTTTCCTAAAGGCGGCAATAACACCCCCCTGTGGGCGCTGGTAGTCTAAAGGAGGCGGAAAGTGAACCACAAAAAATGGTTTAATTAAAACTCCAGAAGAGACAATTATATTAAAACTCCAGGAGAGACAATTTTTTATTATTGAGGTTAGTGATGAGGTCTACAAGTAGCCCCAAAAAAAATATTTTCAAAGTAAGCATGACTTGAAAAGGTTTGGGAATCTCTGATGTAGAGTAGAGCAAACATAAAGAAATGGATTTAAATATTGTATGCTTGCGATAATAATAATATTCAAATAACCCTGGATAATTTAGGAAGCTTGAACCTTAACACATTTTATACTCGTGTGGTTGTGTGATAGGTGTCAGTAAACGATATAATATAAACATTGTCCACACTACCATGCATTTGACACACACAAACAAATATATTGATGATAATGATAAAAGATCACAGATGGCGCACTAAAAAGTTTGGAAACAAAGAAGTAGGTCTTAAGAAATGAATATGGCGTTCTTATCAACAAGATATTAAAATTTATTATGGTCGATTTTCGACCAACGGGCGACCACTATACTAAACAAAAGGCCGCATATCAAGCTAATTAGTGGCAGATTTCACAGATTTCAAACAGAGTCAATTTTTTTAAGTGGGTAAATTGATGTGCGGCATTCTGTACTACTTTGTCATAAAATTGTATAGTCCTACATACAGACATATCTTATTTAGAGCCAGAGTAACGTATAACAAGTATCCGATCATGGCGGGCCTGTCTAGCTCTCTCCACGTTGTACTCGTTCATACAAATAAGCCATTTTCGGAGACTCTTGCCATTATATCTTGACATATCTTATTAGGTATAATTGTCAGTATACGCTCCCTGGCTCTAAATGGCTAAATAATAATTTATACTGATATTTACCTAAGCATTCCTATGTATTAGTAATAGTTTATACTGCTATTTATCTAAGTATTTCTATGTATGTTATTATATAGTATGTTTCCCCCGTGTTGGTCTGGGCTCTTTCGCAGAATAGACCATCTGTCTTCCTGCCAGGCAGCTCGTAAAAGGCGAGCATAGACTAACCGTCACTATCACCGTGACATCCGACTAGGTGGTAGAGTTTCGCAGCGACTCACCCGGATTGGTACCACCGCCTTACATGTTCCTG
Organism: Calephelis nemesis; assembly: GCA_002245505.1. Lineage (NCBI taxonomy): Eukaryota > Metazoa > Arthropoda > Insecta > Lepidoptera > Riodinidae > Calephelis > Calephelis nemesis. The sequence goes on from NJDD01005725.1 coordinate 48,447, forward strand.
CCGCCATAACGTCATGACGCGTTCCGGTTTGGAGGGTAAGGTAGCCGGTATACTTACTTTTGCTCGAGGCCTAACATCCCGGCCTCAGGTTGGCAACGCACCATTACCATCTTTGGTGTCTCTAGGCGGCGTGAATTTCTTACCATCAGGAAATCCGTCTGCTTGTTTGCCTTCCAATATCATAAAATAAGTATTAGTAGGTGTCGCCGACGACAACCCTTAACACAAGCATGTGATTTGCATAAATGAACACATACTTTCTGCCTACCTCGTAAGGGACTTGACGTGAAGATATGTATGTATGTGTGTAATTTGAGGCTAGATTAATTTGTGTGGTTCGTCCGGGTATATTTTTTTATTATTTTAAGTATCGTATTCAAACAAATGTCCTGTGTGCGTGGGTCCAGTGTGTGACATAGCAAGCTCATGCATTCTGTTATATTATAATCTTGTGCCTCTTACAGCTTATTTAGCACCTGTACTATATATTCTCCATTTGCATTTCGTTTTCCAGCTTGTCTCATAATTACATTTAGCTCTATAAAGAACACTTTGTCCTCCTACAATCGTCAAGAAAAGCAGACCTTTTTCTATATCTCTCTCGTTCTCTCTGCTTTTAATTTTGACACAGTTTGAAGTCTAAAAATAAAACTTTGGAAGGAATTTTATTCAGTATCATTAAAACATTTTTTGGTGGCAGTCTGTTAGCTTTTGTCTATCATTTAAATAAGTCTTACCTTCTCGTATACTACCACTTGAGTTGATTGTAAAAATTTTGATCTGCTAATCATTGGTTTATGAGCGAAGTTATGGTTTGGTAAGAGCTTATAACTATAAAAACTATAAAAACGACTTTCAGCTTGGATTTCTATTCATCGACTCTTATTTATTTGGACTTAATTTCCTTAGCTTTATCTGTGCCCGGCTCTTAAGCTATATGTTGATAAGTACCAAGGATTCTGGTGTGTGGCGATGCAGATTTTAACTTAATACTATCATCTTTATTAATACAAAAAGCGCACGGTATCACACCTCTACCGCATCTCCGTGAATTTTAAAGATATTATAACTGGCCGCACACGAAACCAATCAGCGACATAGTGTGATATCCCGCGTAAAAAAACGAACATAGGCTCCTGGTCTAAAACATTATCTTGCGAAATATTGTTGTAAGAAACTTTGTGTGATTTTTATGACTTCAGAAAAACGTGGGACACGTTTGTAAAAGAAAAATATACCCCAAACCTTGTGAAACTGTTGAAAACTTTTAACAAAGACCAAAACATGCAAAGTTTTACAATTGTTGTGAAAAAGCGACATTTTGAAACAGGTACAGTCACTTTTATGGTCTCTCGGGTTATACTTATTTATATTAAAACATTGCTGTTCTTGAACGTTAGTTGCTTTAATTTATAACTGTAGCCAGCGAGCACCTACAGTTTTAATTTTTCCAGAATTCCTAATAACTTTACTAGGTGGTAGAGTTTCGCAGCGTCTCACCTGGATTGGTACCATCGCTTTACCTATTCCTGCCGCCATAACGTCAGCGCTTACTATTGACATGTTCCAGTTCGGAGATTAAAGTAGCCAAACTTTTGCTGGAGGCCTAACATCCCGGACTTCTGGTTTTTAACGCACCAATACCACCTTTATTGTCTCTAGGTGCCGTGAATTTCTTACCAACAGAAAATCCGTCTGCTTGTTTGTCTTCCGAAATCTTAAAAAAGCGCTGCCCAGTACGAAACTTGACGATGACTATTTTAACTGTGGGATTTCTGTCCAATTTTACAAAGAGTCCCTATATTTAGGGGACCTTTTAACGTATTTTGCGGGACTGTTTTATATAGAAACAGTCCCATAAGTAACGTTAAAGGGTAGGGTCATAAAGTATAGGGGCTCTTGGTGAAATCGGGCATTAGTGTCTTCGGCTAGTCGTGGGTGCCCTGGTTCTGCCTCTGCCTACCTCTTCGGGGATATGGGCGTGAAGATACTTTTATGACTATTTTACGGTATTGTTTAAAATACTTTTTTTGTATCTGCCCAAGTCTAGCATATAAATATTACTTCAAAGTAAACTTTGAGATAAAATCTCATAAATTTTACATTTAATTTTCTTTGGCTTACACTTATTTATTGCTAATTTTCAACCGTCTTACAAAGTTACAATACACAGCTGTAATAATGTTTCTCAATTTAGTAATTAAATCTGAAATAGACCCCCCAAGACCCGCCGTCTTTTAAAAATATCCATGTACAACCGACTTTGTTGTTTTATTTTTACTAGTGGTCGCCCATTGGAAATACGACCATAATAAATTATAATTATAAGTTTTTTAATTATCTTTTTGATGAGACCAGCATCTTCATTTATCAAAACCAACTATTTTGTGTACAAACTTTATGTAGATTGTGCGCCATTTGTGGTATTTTATTGTTATCAATATATTGGTTTGTGTATGTCAAATGCGTGGTCTTATTTTTCGATTTAAAGCTTTTTATAAGCATTATTCTTATTTCAGAGAATCTTAATAATGTTTGAATATTTTATTTCAGTAATTTATATTGAATAACTTATATTTAAAATCGCCTCTGTCGTCTAGCGGTCCGGGTGTTGGACTTGACTGCGTGAGGTCTCGGGTTCAAATCCCGGGTCGGCCAACAAAAAGAAAATTGAATTTTTCCAATTTTCTAATTAAAAAAAAATGTTGGCCGGGATAAGTAATATTCCCGGTTGGCGATAGGCTTGCTACCTATCACATTATGGGACTTAGAGTCTTCGGCTAGTCGTGGGTGCCTTGGTCGTGCCTCTGCCCTCCTCTTCGGGGATATGATCGTGGAGATACTTTTTTTATATTTAAAATTTATTGTGGTCGAATTTCAAGCAATGGGCGACCACTAGTCTTTGAAGATTGGGATCCTGGCTTGTGTTGTTACAAATTATGCAGTATTCTTCTCAATGGTCGTGTAAAATGTCTTTTGTGTTTCTGTACAAATATTTTTAACCGATTTCAAAAAAGAAGAAGTTATAAATTCGTCTGTATGTTTGTTACGCGATTACTCGATAACGGACAGATTCCAATGATCATTTTCTGAGAAGGTAGAAGAAGTCCCTAAGGCTGAGATTACCCCATTTAAATTTGATCACGGTCAGAATAGTGGTGTTTAGATTAACTTACTTGCTAACAGTACGTAAAAATGTATGTGTTACTACTTATTCGTTGTTCAGTTTATGTAAAAAAATTGTAGTAGGTTTTTCTCTGCGTTTAAATTATTGTGAAATAAATCACATTCACATATTTTAATTTATGGAGAAAAATGTAACCAAAGTGTTTTATCTTTAAAGCAAAGTGACATAAATCAAAATTCTCTTGCCTCTGTGGTCTAGCGGTTCAGGTGTTGACAGCGTGACGGACTTGACTGCGTGAGGTCCCGGGTTCGAATCCCAGGTCGGGCAACAAACAGAAAATATGGTTTTCCCAATTTTCTAATAAAAAAATGTTGCTCGGGGTTGAATATGTGCCCGGTTGGCGATAGGCTTGCCACCTATCACATTTTGGGACTTAGTGTCTTCGGCTAGTCGTGGGTGCCCTGGTTGTGCCTCTGCCTACCTCTTCGGAGCTATAGGTGTAAAGATACTTTTTTTATTAAGTTAAAACACTATTTCTTTTCATTAACAAAAGGTAAAAAGATTTCTGTTTAGTTTTTAAATGCTAAAAATATATTGATTATTTTGTTATATTTCATTTTTATCATTTCAATATCCCTTCTTTCCTGGTTTGCTGACAGAGATTGCTTTGAACGATTAAACCGCGATTTGCAGATTTTCCATTTGTCATATTTTTCGTATATTTAATGCTTTGTGTTCATATTACACAAATTATAATTAACAAATAATCAATACATGAATAAAAACATTTAGTATTTATTTTGGACTATACTATATATATGTTTATATTACATTATGAATATATGTTTATATTAAAAAGTAAGTGTAAAGGCGACGGGTATTTATTAAATAATTTAAATAATACCTTGAAGTTGTCCGAATCTTAAACAGTTCACAAAAGATTACAGGTGGTTCCTGTGTTGGTCTGGATCTCCTGTGTAAGATAGACCAAGTCCAGTACTGCCTTCGAGCGAGAGAGCTCGTTGAAGGTGAGCACCTTTGCTAAAAAATAGGTCATTTCCAACAAGTGTGTTGTTTGTGGTAGGTAGGGATCCATCAATTCACCCATTCCTCCTGTCACAATAACACTGTCACGTCTCTGCCCTAACGCTTAAAACACACACACACACACACACACAAACTC
>NJDD01005726.1:15527-30692 GCA_002245505.1 Calephelis nemesis
TTGTGAATTGTATAAAAAAAATATAATGAGGACATTGTATAATATTGAAAAACGGTAGCGTTTTTTGTTTGTAAGCTCTGGAACCACTAAATTGAATTAAAAAAACAATTCTCGATCAAGTTATGCCATACAGTTTCGACTAGCGGTTTTGTGGTCGCGTGCTAAAGTATATTTTGAATAAATAATTCTGATGTAGAAACTAAAGTCCTGTACAGTTTCATTTAAATCAGTTCAGCAGAATTTAAGTGAAAGAGTAACAAACATACATTCATTCCAACATACTTTCGCCTATACAATACTAGCTGACCCGGCAGACGTTGTTCTGCTATGAAAAAAATAAGGTGAGTCGCCCTTATCACTAATTGGTATGAAAAAGATTCACCCTCATCACTTAGGGTTATAAAAAATAGATGTTGGCCGATTCTCAGACGGCAGACCTACTCAATATGCTCACAAAATTTCATGAAAATCAGTCAAGAGGTTTAAGAGGAGTATGGGAACGAACATTGTGACACGAGAATTTTATACGAGTATATAAGATTAGTAGAATTACAAAAGAAGGAGATTGGCACAACCTCCTTTTCTGTAATATCAGGAAAACCATGTGCTAATTCGGTGTCTTATCCCTTTTCTTTTTTATATTAAAAAATATATCATTAAACTCCATGCACAGTTGCAGAACAAGTAATCGCCTATTAAACATACAAAAGAAACAAAAAGACATATTCGAAGTCATTACCTAATTCTTTTGCGGTCGATTAAAAAAGTGCAAAGTCGCGGGCAAGCACATGTTATTATAGATTACCATTTAATTACGCTTGAGCTATTGTTTTTAAGACGCGCAACAAACCCAAAGTTAAAACAAACGATAAGTAGTTTTTTTTTCCATGTTATAAAAAGTTTCTTCCAGTTAGTTTTTCCTTAACCTACAAGTTACAAAACTTAATGTTAAAATATAGCACAAATAAGTTGTAATCTACATATGTTGCAGACGATCCATAAAAACTAGGAATTTTATCAAGTTCCTATTTTCGTTAATGAAAATGTAATATGAGGTATTTTCAAATAAGTGCTGGATATTCTGGGTAAATAACTAAAATTGTATAAAAAAGGTAAAAAATCAGACTTAAAATAAACAATTTATAGCACTTTTAATATTCCGTAAAAGGACAGTGACCCCGAATGATGTGCGGCGAACAGCTAGGAGCGGATATGTTTTTAATTTATTTAGTTTCTTTTAAGATTTTTTGAAGTGAAAACTTCTTTAGCGGCGTTGCGCACTTTTTATGAAATGGGTAAAAATTTCTAAATTCGCGTCAAGACACGTGACCTGAGTCGTAAGACAAAAATTCGTAAGACGGCAAGGGCGCTTGCGCGAATGTTCGTGTTTTTATGTTTGTGTACGATAGCGCAATAAATGAATATTGTATTCTGCCACATAAATGATAGTACTTTCATACCGATATTTAAAGCAATTCGTGCAAAATTATTCCCTAACCATTCCAAAATATCAAAAAACCACAACGTTAATATTCAAGTTCTCACTTATGCCGGCACTCCCAGAGTGCAACCCGTCGTTTTTTTAAGTGTATTTAAATGTTATCCCGAATCCCGGCAGATATCCTAAGGAATGTTGCTCTGTTTCTTTTTTTTTCCGTAATAAGAATTACAATAAATATAAATGAAGCACACGCGACCGTCAAGTCTGATATCATCGTGAAGAATATTTTTGAACCAGCATCGGCTAGAGCGTTCACTAGAATGCTCATAAAAATGTTCATAGCAATGTTTGGCTATATGCTTGGCTCAGCTCGTTGTTCAGTTCGACAAATATAAAAACGGCGAATGCTCGGTGTTCTGTTACAAGTGATCGCTCAAGTCTATCAGCACCTTAATGTGTCAGAATCGGAATTAACAGAAATTGAAAGTGATGACAATGCGTAACGGTATTTTCTTACACATCACTTTCTTTGTTTCACAATCAATTCTCAAAAGCAATATAATGTCTGTTTAATTTCACTTATGCAATAAGTGATTTTTATTTTTATTATTTTTATATTGGAATGCAAACAAACAGACGGATTTCCTATTGGTATGAAATTCACGCCGCTTAGAGACACCAAACATGGTAATGGTGCGTTGCCAATCTAAAGCCGGGATGTCAGGCCTCGAGCAAAAGTAAGTGTACCGGCTAACTGACCCTCCAAACCGAAACACGTAACGACTTTATAGCGGCAGGAATAGGTAAGGCAGTGGTGCCAATCTGGGTGAGTCGCTGCGAAACTCTACCACCTAGTCAGATGTCACGGTGTTAGTCCTGTCACGGTCACGGCCTATGCTCGCCTTTTATGAGCTGGCTGGCAGAAAGGCAGATGATCTTTTCTGCAAAGGAGCCCGGACCAACAAGGGGGAAAAAGGCTTTGTTTTAGTTGAATAAAACTCTTGTAGAGGAAGCAACCGATTTCAATTTATATTCAATAATTATATTAAAACTGTTTAGCCAAATATTTTATGTATGGAAAAGTACTGACTCTTACAGCATGGTTTACTCTTATATTAAAGTCAGTGTGCAGTTTTACATACGTACATATTATATTTTAATACAAATAATTTTTTTTATATAAAACATAAACATATATACACATAAAAATAGAAATTGGGTATTTTCAATTTTCTAATTAAGGTTACGTTGCCCTGGATTGGGTATGTGCCCGGTTGACGATAGGCTTGCAACCTATTACTTTGTGGAATTAGGTGTCTTCGGCTAGTCGTGGGTGCCCTGGTCTGACTACCTTTTTGAGAATATGGGCGTGAAGATACAGTTTTGTACAAGTAAATTAATATTTACAAAATATTCTAAAACTATTATTATCTACGTAATGTAAAATATATCCATTTCGAGTGGTTGACCGATACGCCAATTCTATTTTCGTTGTGAGTAAGAAAAATTGTATGGAAAATAAGAATAACTATGGTTTATTTAATACAATCAGTTAGTAGCTATTAATGTCTAGCAATACGAAGTTCGCTAGAAGGACTAGTTATGAAGGTATATTTTCTAAACAAAGACCGTTGCTAGGATTCTGAGAATAAGCCTTTAAACATCGTTGATCATGAGGAAGATCTACGTCAGTCGCTTTTCAGCTGCTGCAAACGTGACTATCTACGAACGTTTGCCATGATGCATGGAAATCTACCTTTAACTACAACGCGGGTGAAGTCGTGAATAACAACGGTTACATAAGACGATTTGAAGTCTAATCAAGTTGTAAAAACCGAGGTTAGCAACAAATGAACCATTAAAAAATTAACTACGTTAAAAAAACCGACTTCAAAACTAAAAAGTAAGAAAATAATAAATATTTATTATTAATTATATACTACCTTTTCACATGTGCTATTTACTATCTAGGTTTGAAGTCGGTGCCAAGCCATAAACTAACTGTTATATTATAAGTATTAAATTGGATTGGCACCGACTTTGAACCAATTATTAGTAAATGGCACATGTAAATAAAAGGTTGTTTATAATTAATATTGAACATTTTTTTTTGCTTTTTAGTTTTGAAGTCGATTTTTTAACGTAGTTATTTTTATTTAATACGAGTACTTTTTAGTTTATTTCTGAAATGATTTACTTTAATAAAAATTAACATCGGGATAGGTGAAAGTAGATAAAAATGCTTATAGAATAAAAACTAATGGGCCTACTTGAATCGATTTTTTATGGGGCCAATTTGAAACTATTCCGCATCAATCAAAAAAAGAATTACGTAAATCGGTTCAGAAACCTTGGAGAAATCGGTGTACATACATAAAAAAATATATACTGGCTGAATTGAGAACCTCCTCGTTTTTTGGATCTCGTTAAAAAAAACGATTTATGTTAAAGTTTATCAAGGTAATCCTTTTTTTATAATGTAACGGATGTCCGTGAGTAGGCTGATAAAGCCGAATGTGATCAAACGACGTGATATTACTGTTAAAATGGAACTGAAATTGCCAAATCACGATATACGCTATTTGTTAGCAAAAACATTAAATTAAGTTGTCAATCCGAAATCAGATTAGAAGATACAAATGATGTATTACCTATTTCTAGTACCATTCCAAAATCGCGTATAATATTGTCGTTATCATAATTTAGCTGTGCCGAAGAAATTAGTTCCACCCGTTCAGTTTGTATGCGAAAAATTTGATATTGTTCTTCCCAGCAATTTTCCCTTATTATGACAATAACTAATACAACAAAAAAAATGACAAATCGGTTGTCATTCGGAAGTTATGCTCTTAGCGACACACTTAGCCATTCATTTTTATATTGTAGAAATTTACTAAAAAGATATTCTCGATAATCTCTGCCTACCCTGTAAAGGACTTGGTGTGAACATGTGCATGTATGTTTTAAAAAATTAGAGGACATGACATAAGGACAATAGACGTGTCATACTTACCTATTTTGCGATTCGCGCGGATTGGTACCACCGCCTTTGACCGCCTCGTTGGTCGAGTGGCTAGTGTACACGCCTAACTACATCAACTAATCGCGAGGCTCGGGTTCGATTCCCGACGGGGGCAGGCATTTATGTGATAAACATTTAGATGTCTGCATTTCCGGGTCTGGGTGTTTATTAAATTTATTCTGGTATCTATTTAAGTATTCCTTTGTGTTAGAATCCTCGACTAACACCCATAACACAAACATATAATTAGCTTACTTAAGGGTTAGATTCAATTTGTCTAACTTGTCCTGGGATATTTACTTGTCCAGGGATATTTACTTGTCCAGGGGTATTTACTTGTCTAGGGATATTTACTTATTCTTGCTGCCATAGCATCAGCGCTTGCCATTGACGTGTTCCAGTTCGAAGGGCAAGGTAGCCGCTTAGCTAACTTTTGCTCGAAGCCTAACATCCCGGCCGCAGTTTGGCAACGCACCATTACCACCTTTGGTGGATCTAGGCAACGTGAATTTCTTACCACCAGGAAATACGTCTGCTTGTTTGCCTTCAAATATCATAAAAAAAAGTATAACATAGTAATACTATAACCGAACGACTAGATGATAGATGCAAATTCCTAGAAGTCGCGGGCACATTTCTACAAATAAATAAAATTGGAGTGTCTGTAAAACTAAAAAAAAGTAGTAACTTGAACAAAACGACATTTTTAGACTTTTTGTCTGTCTGTTTGTTCCGTCTAATATCTGAAATGGCTGGACCGATGTCGATAGGACTTTTACAAGTAGCTGATTTAATAAAGAGTATTTCCTCCAAATTTATTTAATTGCATGTATTTGTACATTATTACGTTGTAACTGATGTGGTGTGCGATAAATATTAATCAAATATAAAACTAACATAATTACCACCTTCACATTATTTTAATTGCACGCTAGTGTGTCGGCTGGCTGACGTCATACAGTCGTCATTTGACGTATTTTTTATTATTTAATATAGAACGCAAACAAGTACACGGTTTTCCTCGTGGTAAGACACCTTAGATGCTAGCGGTGTTTGACCAGTGGTTGTAATGTTAACCCTCTTGTGTATGTTAGTCTACTGAATGACTTAACCCCTAAACCGGCATACGACAACTAGGTACCCAATAGCATTCCGGGCGAGTACTTTCAGGGCTCTACCAAGGTTTGTCTGTGGTCTAGCGATTCAGGTGTCGGACTTGCCTGCATATGGTCCTGGTTTCGATTCCCGGGTAGGGCAAGAAAAACAAAATTCGGTTTTCCAATTTTCTAATAAAAAAACATGTGCCCGGTTGGCGATAGGCTTGCCACCTATCACATTGTGAGACTTAGTGTCTTCGACTAGTTGTTGGTCCCCTGTTTGTGCCTCTGCCTACCTCTTCGGGGATATGGGTGTGAAGATACTTTCTGTCTTTTTTTTTCTTAACCAAGTAATAAGTACAAGTACAAGAAAGTTTTTCTTAACCGATAGACTGGACTCTTGTTTAATTATATTTACAAAAACAGTTTGTGGCTTGAGTTTTGAAGATAGCCTAAGAAACTCGGTTCATTGACTAACTACATGCGTATCAAATTTCACTAAAATCAATCCAGAGGTTTAAGCGTGAAAGCGTAGTAGACAGACATTCACATTTATATTAGTATGGATGATGACAAAATACAACGACGGTGACGTAACTTTTGTATACGTGGCGCCGAGATCTAAAGCGACGCGTAGACGCATCTAAAAAAATAACGTATATATATGCGGCATTACATCGGAAATTTCCAAGATACGCTGTGACAAGTTGGAATTCATACTCGTACAACAGCAACATTTCAATTTTTTTTGGTACTGGACGTCAAACAAGCAGACGGATTGATCCTGATAGTAAGAAGTTTAGACCTCGAGCAAAAGTAAGTTTACCGGCTACCTTATCTTTCAAACCGGAACACGTCAACGGCAAGCACTGACGTTATGGTGGCAGGAATAGGTAAGACGGTGGTACCAATCCGGGTGAGTCGCTGCGAGACTCTACTACCTAGTAGGATAATATCTCTGTGCTAGTGTCGGTAAGCCTATGCTCGCCTTTTACGAGCTGCCTGGCAGGAAGGCAGTTGGTCTATTCTGCAAAGGAGCCCGGACTAAATGTTTTTAATGTTATACTATTGTCATAGAGCAGGTCACACTCTGTGACGATACTATGCTTAGTGCGTTAAATACAAAAGCTTTTATCTTCTATTTAATTAAAAACTATTCTGTTTTTTTTCCACCGCCATTTTGTCAAAGAGAAGTCCTTGAATTCGACAATCACATACGGAAGTAACTCCTCATAAATTAAATACTATTAAAGCATAAATCATTGTAAAAAAAAGGTGAATTAAAATGATGAGTATAAGGCTGCGTTCAGACGACACGCGCACGCTAAGCGCACGTGGCGCTCGTCATCATCCGCGTCGAACACGTTTTGATTATTTTTGGACATAATTTGAGTCCTATTGTCACAACAATATTCTCAAATTGCATTAACCAAGTCAATTCGCTCATGCCAGTCACCCGCCACGCGCCCTTCTCGCAACTGTCTCACGCTAAATCTGCGCGCACCCCGCAATTGACTTGGTTAATGCAATTTGAGAATATTAGTGTGACAATAGGGCTCAATTTATGTCGAAAAAAAATCAAAGCGTGTTCGACGCGGGTGGTGACAAGCGTGGCGTGCGCTAAGCGTGCGCGTGTCGTCTGACGCACCGTAATATTTTTTAAGATATTTAAAGGCAGGCGGCTCTCCTGATGGTAAAAGACAACCATCGCCTAAACACACAGACATTCATGGTATATTATTCTCTTTGGTCATGTATGCAACTCTACACTACCTTTCAGAATGGCATTGAGGTGCGTATTGTTTAATATATGGAGTGGGAAATTTATTTAAGAATATGAGAAGAATAACAAATGACATCGGCGTTTAAAATAAACAGCACCCGTTGAATGAATGAAATAGAATGAATTTTATCTTTTTAATTACAAATTAATTAATAATTAAATGCTCAAACTTATTTTGTATGCTGTTTTTAAAATGATACGTTTTAATAAACCTTTATAAATTATTTGTTTACAAACGAAAAAAGGTTCATAACCTTACAAAAGGTAGAATAAACAATATTCTTCGTATAGCAGTGCCAAATTATATAGTAGGTACCAGTTTACGCCAGTGGCTTCGAACACACAGTATTGAACTATTAAATTTTACGAATTTTGTTGTCTCATTCCCCGTGTTGGTCCGGGTTCCTTTGCAGAATAGACTATTTGCCTTCCTGCCAGGCAGCTCGTAAAAGGCTAGCATAGGCTTATCGTCACTAAAACCATGACATCTGACTAGGTGGTAGAGTTTTGCAGCGACTCACCCGGATTGGTACCGCCGCCTTACCTATTCCTGCCGCCATAACGTCATGACGTGTTCCGGTTCGGAGGGTAAAGTAGCCAGTAAACTTACTTTTGCTCTAGGCCTAACATCCCGGCCTCAGGTTGGCAACGCACCATTACCACCTTTGAGGTCTCTAGGCAGAGGGAATTTCTTACCATCAGGAAATCCGTCTGCTTGTTTGCCTTCCAATATCATAAAAAAAAATTTTTCCGTTAATGTCGGTTTTGGTAAAATGACGTCTATGAAGTTAGAAAGTGCGACCGAGCACAATTGCTCAAGTTTAGTGTTCAATTAGTACAGACTAAATGCGATAAAATTAAATTTAGTGTTCACATAACTTGACTAACATGGAAATTCAGCTAACTATATAAACTAACAATGACATGCCTTTGAAATTGAGCAGAAGCACTCAATTTCTGCAGCTCATTATTGCTGAAACAGAGCTGATTAAATATTGCAAAACAAATTTTAATGTTCCTATAGCCTGACCAACAGATTCTGCTTGCTTTAGCTAGCTTGCTGCAGCTACCTATTATTTATTTAATGTATCTCACGTTAGCACTAGAACAATGACATATTAACTACAAACAAAACGATTACATAAAGCATCTCAGTGCACATTAGTAACTAACTTTATCTGTATTATTAGTTCGCGAGACTAAATGGACAGTGAATACAGTGTTGCTTCTATAATTTTATAACTGGCAGTTGCCTATCTATCTATATATTAATACGTGAATACGTGATACCAAAACTTTGGACCCCTTTTTACGAAAAATGCGCGGACGTACGAGCATAAAATTTGGCACGCTTATAGTTTATGTGTAGAAGTGCAGAACGCTAATATTTTTCAATAATAATGCCTATAAATTACATTAAATCAATAAATAAAAACATTACCCACACTACCATGCATTTGACACACACAAACAAATATATTGATGATAAAGATAAAAGATCACAGATGGCGCACTAACTATTCATTAAGTTTAGTTTGTCTTTGGAAATGAAGATGGCGTTCTTATCAACAAGATATTAAAATGTATTATCGTCGAATTTCGACCAATGGGCGACCACTAGTCTACATAAATACTCAGAATAAGTACCCATCTGCCAAGACGAGTAAAGCGAACGGACCACCTAGCTACCTTTTGTTGCAGTTACGAAGCATTTTGTCGTATTTTTTAACCTTCATAAGTTTGCTTATCACTAGGTAAATATTTTTTTAGGATGATGTGTAAATGGACTTATTATAAATATAAAATTTCATATCGCTAATACACTTGATTGTTTTTATTTAAAAGTACAATCGAATGGTTAATGTAATTGTTACATATTCTATAATGGTATTAGGTACAGGTTCCGGTCAAGTTATAAAAACCGCGAGTCTAGCAACACATCAGCAATTCAAAAAAAGGTGCAGTTTTTTGACATAATCTAATGTATAAATTGTTAAAAAAAGATTTTTTCGCAGATATATTGTGACATAAAAACTTTGAACTTACGAAAAGAAATGAAAGCCAATTAAAAACATTTCATGTATGTTACCAAGACGACTCAATATTTCTTGCACTGTGAATAACTTATTAGATGCCATTTAAATGCAAGCTTCCAACTCTATAAGCTTTTTAATGTCAACCTATGTAACAAGATACAAGGAACTCAATTTTAGTGTTAAGGTAAAACACTGTATCTATATATATATTCCCCGTGTTGGTTCAGGCTCCTTTGCAGAATAGACCATCTGCTTTCCTGCCAGGCAGCTCGTAAAAGGCGAGCATAGGCTTACCGACACTAACACCGTGACATCTGACTAGGTGGTAGAGTTTCGCAGCGACTCACCCGGATTGGTACCACCTCTTTACCTATTCCTGGCGCCATAACGTCACGACGTGTTCCGGTTCTGAGGGTAAGATAGCCGATAAACTTACTTTTGCTCGAGGCCTAACATCCCGGCCTGAGTTTGGCAACGTACCATTACCACCTTTGGTATCTCTAGGCGGCGTAAATTTCTTACCATCAGGAAATCCGTCTGCTTGTTTGCCTTCCAATATCATAAAAAAAGATATAGTGTAATGTCTAAGCACAGCAGTGCAGTTTTGTTAATAATTAAATAAAAATACGTTAAAATGTTAATAACTCGCTAGTATTGTGTTCAAGAGACACATCCAATTACAATTACGTAAAATCCGTGATTCAAGAGTAGCGCTACTAGTAGGTATATATAAAAGCTAATACTATAAGCAGCGATTACTTAGTAAAAAATCTAGCAAAAACGTCAACTTGTTACGTAATAATATGTACTGTCAAACTGACGAAAAAACTCCCTACCGTCTGTTTTTTTTAAACAAAAAACTTACCTTAAATAATATCACAATTAAAATGACGGATATGAGCAGGAAGGAAAACTGCTTGATGAACCAAGCCAGCCAGTGCAGCCACGAGGGTAGACCCATGATTGTCATTGTTTCCTGTGAAAAAGATTGAATGTTTATTTTACACTATTAGAAACAAACGTCGATGCAGAATCTTCAAGTATCTTCACGCCGATATCCCCGAAGAGGTAGGCAGAGGCACAACCAGGGCACCCACGACTAGCTGAAAACACTAAGTCCCACAATGTGATAGGTGGCAAGAATATCACAAACCGGGCGCACATCCAATCCCGAGCAATAGTATATTTTTTTATTTACAAAATTGGAAAAACCCCTTTTTTTTGTTTCCCGACCCGGGAATCGAATGCGGACCTCATGAAGTCAAGTCCAACACCTGAACCGCTAGTCCACAGATAATTAGTGACTGAAGGAAAGTTTCGGTTTCGGTCAGTTTCGGCCTAAAAAGGCCGGGGTCAAAACTCCTGTTTTCGTGAATCATTGTGCGTCGTTCGGCAAATTTTAACGCTAACTGCTAATTGCGTAAGTATTTATTTAGTTCAGATACTATACTAACTGTGAAGCGCGGCTTCGCCAGTGATATATTGAGATGTAAGCTATCCTATCTTGTAAATTCGATCACACTGCAAACGGTGTGTAAATTTGATTAAAATCGATTAAGTAGATTTCGAATCGAGCGTTGACAAACAACGTGACGCGTAATTTATATAGAGATTAAGAAATAAAGATATAACATAATACATAAAAAAATAAGAAATATCTTAGATCCGTACTATTCATTGCTCTTTATATTCTCTCATCATTTAACGCTACTAGTTTCTTATGAATCTCGTGGCTGTAGGGTATGACTAAGGAAAGTTAATAGTAAAAGTACACTAGATAAATAGAAATTTGCAACATGTTTAGGTAAGTTTTTGTGTCCTTTTTCAGTTTTCAACTGAAACTGAGAACAAGGCCGAAGGTTCGGTTTTGGTTTCGGTTTCGGCTGAAAAAACAGTTTTGGCCGGACACAAACTATAAGTAAATATAATAAAGTGTAAAATCTTTTATCGTAAATTGATTTTGATATGTTGAATAGTGAAATGCTTGTGATCTATAGGCTAAGTTTAACATTCAGGAAAGTGAATGGTTGAGTATAGAATTTTAAGCATAGGCAGCCTTCGATCCTAATAAGGTTGTCGAGTTATCTCAATATAGGAAGTTATATTACATGTTATTGTCAAGCCTAAGAATGGGCATAGCTTTAAATTTTTTGCTATCTATAGTTGGCGTGAACTTATCGTATTACGCAACTATTTATTTTCAGCTTCTTATACGATATAAAAAAGTGTATACTATTTACGACTAATATCATAAACAAGATTTTTTGTTTAAAATATAAAAAAATACCTGACTGTCCTGGCCATTATCAAAAAAAACGTTTTTAGATAATTTAGTAAAATATCTCTTTTCTTCCCATCATCACAATCCCGCTCCTATGGAGAAGGAGTTGGTAAGTTATCACAGACCTCTACCACCTCTTTATACCTAACGTGTATTACGCGTAAGCCTGAATATAAAAATGCAAGTCAGCCGTATCTAGTAACTGTGTTATTAGTGTTCGTTTAAATGACGCTGGATAGTATCAATTGAGCCGAGTGCGACTTGTAATTCAGCGCGATAGACATGCATCAGGTCTTTACAAATTAATGCTAGAAATAGTGCCTGGATGAATATATAAATGAAATACTAAAAAAATATTAAAAAAATCAGACTTAAAATATGTACATAAATGACAAAACTTTGAATATTCAATTTTTATTTGCTTAAGTTCAATGACCGCGCGCGATGTATGGATATAAGATACGAGCGTTTATCGGCGCCTGGCTTTTTTGCGACAATAACTATGTTTATATATTATTTTTTATATATATTTTTAGGCAAGTATTCTAATTTCCTAGATAAAATATTGTTAAATTGGATAAAGCAAAAGGTATACCACTGCACACACACACGTATACTAAATTTTAAGCGTGGGTCATACCTACGATCCGCACCGTTAAACTACACCCTTAGAGAAATCTCGCCATATAATAATTATTTAAAAAGTTTCAACCCAACATATACCTAGTATTATCTATCACAATATAAATTTACAGCATCATAATAATAATTTATCTGCAAAGACAATTATTAAGTCGCAACGCATACCAACACTGTTAATTAGCCATAGCAATTCAAAAGGCGTATTTATCCATTTTATTTTTCTTTCCATAATGCCAGTATAACTTACAAGTTGCGTCCATGAAATTTTATGCTTTTATAGGTACTGATAGCAACAAAAATGATGTTGGTGTTGCAACCTTGATATATCTAAGCTTATTGCGGAAGTAAGTAAATAAATACACCAGGTTTTTTTATGTTATAGGAAGGCAAACAAGCAGACGGATTTCCTGATGGTAAGAAATTCACGCCGCCTAAGACACCAAAGCACCATTACCATAATGGTGCGTTGCCCATCTGAGGTCAGGATGTTAGGCTTCGAGCAAAAGTAAGTTTATCGGCTACCTTACGCTCCGAACCGGAACACGTCATGACGTTATGGCGGCAGGAATAGGTAAGGCGGTGGTACCAATCCGGGCGAGTCGCTGCGAAACTCTACCACCTAGTAAGGATCAAGATAAATATAGATTTAGTAACTGTTTCCTCTTGAATTTGAGCGTCTCAAAGCTATGCCAATCTTAAATATTTGTTAGTTAGGGATATACGGATAAGTTCCTTTGCAAGATTTCACAACGCCAGGGCCAGGCTTTTATGCGTCCATCTCGTTCAAACAAATCAAAACATTTTCAAGTTCGTAATATAAGTTCATTGTTTATAACGTAAATGGTACCAATACTACTATTTTAAATTATACTAGCGGCCCACCCCGGCTTCGCACGGGTTTAAACTAAACCTATAAACCTTCCTCTTCAATTACTTTATCTATTAAAAAAACCGCATCAAAATCCGTTGCATAGTTTTAAAGATTTAAGTATACAAAGAGACATAGAGACAGAGGAAGCGACTTTGTTTTATAGTATGTAGTGATTTGTTTTTTTAGAATTGACATTTCAATGGCTACCGAGTGCGATGAAATTACTCGTGTACCAATACAAGTACACTATAGCTCAGAGACGAATAAAAGTTACTTTTTAACCGACTCCAATAAAAAAGTCTTATATACAGATGTTTTACTATTGTTGTATGTTTAAAATAACGTTGTGCAATAACGGATGGCTTTTGATAATTCTTTTTTCAAATGGTAGGTCATGATTGAGAGATCCTTTCACCCGGTGGACGCATGACCTGGTCAAAGTCGCGGGGAGTCGCTGGATTCAAGCGGCCAGTGACCGTGACTTGTGGCGCTCTTAGGTAGAGGCCTATGTCCAGCAGTGGACGTCCTGATGACGATGATGATTGAGAGATTTTGCCTTATAAAATATATCAAGAAACGACAGGTGGCTTTCGAGTTTTACCAAATAATGTACATATTTTTGTTTACCTTAATGACTTGGTAATAAAATAAAAAACTTGGTTAACTAAATGTGTAAATATGAGAAAATCGTGTTAGTTACTTAATTTATGGCTCAAAAACGCTTAGAACCTGGAGATGGACTATTCTTTTTTTATTCCGTTCGACTGTGAAAAGAAAAATGTTTTGATTTTTCTCACACAAACTGAACGCCAGAACAGCTGGCTAAATATGTAAATGCCTAATTCTTAAAATGGCTAACTGCTTATAAAAGGACCGATTCGCTAAATGTCTAGTTCTGAAAAGACCTATTTCTTAAAAGGCCTAATTCTCAAAAGGACCAATTCTTAAAATGACCAACTCTAAAAAAGACCAATTCTTAAAAGGACCAACTCTGGAGAGGTCTTATTTTATTCCAATTGAGTAAGATTTCATAAAATTTTCAGGGTATTGCACACATCACTATAAACCCCCAATTAAGAAAATAAGTATGTACCTATGTTCATGATTTGTAAAAAAAGAATATAAAATTGCTATATAATAGTCATAAAATATTTTATATTTTTCTATTTATTTGTAGACCACAATCATTTCTTCCCATCAGGAGAGCCGTGTGCTTATTCGCTGTCTTGTTCTGTTATCCGAAATTTGTCTAAGGATATGAAAGAGAAAAAGTAGCCCGTAGACACCTTAGATGTTACACAATACAGCCACCATATCATCAGACTTCAAATTTGTTATTATCTTGATATTTTTTGATAATGACTAATGTGTTGCCAACCTCGCGGTTTTTACAACTTCACCGGGCTTTGTGGGCCGAGCAGAGTGCTCAGCCCGAGACATCATTATTTAGACGGATTAGACTATTACCTACAACACCAGCAAAAAGGGTTGTCTCTCGGGAGACAGTGCTTCGACTTGGTGCTGCGTTCTGGTTACTGGGTGGACTTGATGGAGGAGTAGTGGCTCATCACTCGGCGTTAGAAATTAGGCGCAAGAAAGATCTTCGTCGCCGAGACCGACGGCGACGGTGTAGACACTATCTTGAGAGTATGTGTTCAGGTTGGGAGAGAGGCTTGCTTTTGCCGCAGTTATTAGATTCCAGATCCGATAGGACGTGATATCTTAGTTGCTATGTGCTATAAGCTTTATACCCTCCCGGGTTTTTGAGTCGTGCGGTAGGAAGTTAGTAGGTAAGTGATCCTATCACCAATTACCCCTGTTAGATCTGTCTCTTTTCTGGTAGTCTAGAATTGTCTGTGTAACAATAACAAACACGGCATACATATAAATATGTCTTTATGTATCATAGACATACTTATTTATGTACGTAGGTAAAATATGTACATAAATGACAAAACTTTGAATATTCAATTTTTATTTGCTTAAGTTCAA
>NJDD01005726.1:48431-68603 GCA_002245505.1 Calephelis nemesis
TTTCTATAAATTTTAAAGAAAGAATTTTAAATTTTAAAATTTTTTATATTTCGGAATGGTTAGGGAATAATTTTGCACGAATTGCTTTAATTATCAGTATGAAAGTACTATTATTTATGTGGTTGAATACAATATTCATTTATTGCGCGAACATTCACGCAAGCGCACTGCGTCGTCTTACGAATTTATGATCAGGTCAGGACCTATCAGGATGCGAGTTTAGAAGTTTTTACCCATTCCAAAAAAAGTGCGCAACGCCGCTTAAGACGCTTTCACTTCAAATGCTACAGAAAAACACACTGATACAAACTTATAATCAAACTTTTAACGCCGCTAAAGAAGTTTTCACTTCAAATGCTACAGAAAAATACACTGATACGAACTTATAATCAAACTTTTAACACATCGGAAGTTAAAAATGCAATTAAAGAACATTACTAACCTGGTGTCTTCCCACCGTACATATCCTTTGGATCTCTAGGGCCAGGTTGTGGAAATAATGGAAACAATAGGTTTGTTCTCCAACTGGCTCGCAATGGATGTTCCACCATAGGAGTTCTCATAACAGCAGGAAACCTTAACGCTACTTTTACATCATCAGGCCATTTAGTAGCATCTACAGAAAAATAAGAGTATAATGTATCAAAGGGTAAGCGTATTCTAAAACACAAAAATATTAATGTTGTTAACAGTAGATTACACTAAACACAAATTAAAAGTTGACCGCCTCATTGGTCGAGTGGCTAACATACACGCCTAACTACATCGTCCAACCGCGAGGGTCGGGTTCGATTCCCTACAGGGGCAGGCATTTGTGTGATGAACATTTAGATGTCTGGGTCTGGCATTTCTGGGTCTAGGTGTTTATTTAATTTATTCTGGTATCTGTTTAAGTATTTCTATGTATTAGTATCGTTGACTAACACCCATAACACAAGCACATATCATTTTCTTACTTCGGGGTTAGTTTCATTTTGTGTAATTTGTCCAGGGATATTTATTTATTTACTAAGCCTTTATTTTGCTAATTTCGCGAACTTGTGCAGCTGTTGTGGCAGAAAGTCTTCCAAGTAATACAGAACGCGAAAAGCCTAAAAAATGTTCCCACCATTCAACGCAGTGATCACACCACGAAAAAAGTCAGAGCTTAATAAACAATTTAACTTGTCAGGGGCCAGATAGGCCTTTGTATTGTATTTTATTAAATCTTTAACATTGTCGTGATTTGTGGGAGGTAGCAGTTCATTCTGGGGAGATTCAAATGTTCTACACTCTACGAAGTCTTCTACTGCACGGATATTTTCTAGGTTAGCCAAATATAGTGGTAATCTGTAGCTGAACATTGTCATCAAGGCATTAGGTTACACGTGGGAGGTAAAATTAATCTGACACTGTGGTGCTTTTCATCTCCACAAGAATACTTAAGTAAATTTTATTGTATGTAGAAATGATTTTTACGTGAATCTATCAAAAACAAAATTATATAAAAAATTAACAGTAGCTGTGCCAGAAACTATGTCCTATAAACAATTTAATAAACTTACTGTACATCTTATAATTAAAATCTCAAATGTGTTTGTGGTGACAGCCCACAGATTCTGTTCTTTTGTGCATATGCAATTTTTTTTTTATTTAAATAACTTGTGTGTTGCTAACCTTCTGGGTTTTACAACTTCACAGGACTTGGTGGGCAAGCAGAGTGCTCGGCAAAAGATATCATTATTTAAATGGGTTAGATTGTTCCCTACAACAATAGCAATAAGGGCTGTCTTCAGGGACACAAAAACACGACTTGGTGCTGCATTCACATTGTTTTTAACCATGTTTGGGTGAATGGACTGGAAGAGTATTAGCCAGCTGCTGAGCTGACAAGAGTTCTTTGTCGCGCAGACTGGCAGTGATGGTGTACCAATAGGGTGAAAAATGTATTTTATATTCCTAGGTGATGTACATGACATGACATTTTTTTCTAGATCAGGTAAGATTAGTAATCTTATAATATATATTATATAATAATATTTAATATACACCGAATGTATGTATGTTAAGCATATTTTCAACTCACTTGCCATTTTGTCATCATACTGAATACCAACAAGTATGTTATTCATCGCATTTGGTTGTATGAGCGCCTCCTCCAATGCAGCAGCATTTTTAAATCCTTTGGGCTCTGGTAACATATCAGTATCAAAGAATAATGCAATAAATCCCAGATTGTCTAATGCCACTGTTGCCATAGCATCTTTTGTGACTTTCCTCGTAAGGGGATTGTCTGGAGAAAAAGCCAGAGTCCCTTGTCTTTTTGCTGAAGTGAGATTCCCTCTAAATTAAACAAAACATAAGAACATAAGTATGAACACATACAAAAACATGTTTGATGGTTTTTTACTTTATTATTTAAAGTTTGTCTCTGTCATGCCATATTAATATACTGTCTTTTAAACTGTTGTGAATGTAGTCTAAAAGAAGTGTTAGTAATTTATTATATTCAAAATTTATTCATTCCCTTTTTTTTTAATTTCAGCTAACATCCTCTTCATCACAGTTTTAAAGCATTTACATCTTTAGACATTAACATCATTCCAGTCATTGACATTGTTTCACTCATGGTAAAATTGTACAGATTATGCTAATGATATCTGATCTTATAATTATTGGTTTACAATAAAGTATATTAAATACTTTATTTATTGTTTTAAATGAATCTGAATTACTTGCCAGACCTAGGAAAGCTAGTTTTTATGAGAAAAATAATGTTCAATGATGTGTTTATTAATTAAGTTTGGTATTTATTTAAGTATTTCCATGTATCCGTATTGTTAACTAGCATCCTATGGACACAAGCACATAATTTGCTTACTTAGAAGTAAGCTTTAACTTGTCCAGTGATATTTATTATTATTATTATTATTACTAAATGTATACATATGAATAGTATATGTAATATGACTTCAATCATGATGGACAAATTATATTGAACTACATACCTAGATGTCATATCTAGATATTTTTTAAACTACTTTCTTAAACTTAAGGTTTTACATTACCATATAATAATAAATAAAGAAAATATATTTGTGCACATTTCAGTTATTTCTTTTTCAATAATGTTCATAATTTACAAGTATGTAAATACAGTCTATGTTTCACCAAAATTGGTTAATAAAGCGAGGCGTAATCGCGGAAAACTGATCGGCTGCAAAGCTATTATTGTATTTTATTAATGTTCTATTAATAAAAAATAATATAATAATAATAAATGTATTATTCATTTGATACTTACAATGTTTTTCCGCTTATATTAAAATATGTAGGAAGAAAGGGCTGGTAAGATATATCTGGATTCGATTGCGGATCGACTAGGCATCGCACCAAAATTAAAAATAAAGAAAATATCACAGGAGATGCTATTTCGAAAATAGTTTGCCATTTATGTCTTCTTTGAAGTAGAAAATTTTTCCAAATTAAAAGCTTTAATTTTTCGTAAGAAGACATTCTAGAAACCTAAAAAGAAAACAAATATTAAGTGCACATAATAAACCTTTTTTTCATTAAAATAATATATTGAACTTCATATCCAAAAAAATACATAGAAAATAATACAATGGAGTTCCTGGGAAATACAACTCAAACAAATTAAAACCGGCAATAGGTTTATTATTATTTATTACTGCTAATGTAAACATTTAGTTCTTAAATTATTAATTTAAAAATAGCTCATCCAAACATCGCACTTTCTGAATACAACTTACTTTAGAAAAAGTGTTTAATCCGGTTCACTTTTAATATCAACACAAACATTCACATTTCTTCCTGAATTATAATAAAATTAATTAAAATAGGTCCCTCAAGCTAAATACCGACGAACATTCGCTTAATTTTTATCAAGTTCAAGTTACGCACGAATCATAGACATTTCGCAAATTAATTCACTGACCAATGGCAGTTGACTTCGGTGATCGGTCACCGTAATAGTGATGCCACCTTACAGAAAAAAAATATCGCCAGATATAGTCTCAATATTGTTTAATATCTTTTAGGTTTTAAACCAAAAAATCATTAGAATTCCATAATGAATCAAAAACAACGAAGTAGATAAAATTTAGTCGCATTGCTAAAATATTTAACAAAAAAAAATGGTTGCCTGTAAAGTCGAATATTTTACGTGACAACGTCTTTTCTCGGTAGAATATTTATTGATATGAATATTATTAAAGAGTGGGAGAGAGACGCAAGGCATTCGGCAAGCCGTTCCGGCGGGCCTCTTTTTCGTTCGGTGACTCATCGTAACGTTACTGGGCGTTACACTTTTTTATGAGTGACTCCGAGCTGCAACCTAATTTAAGACGTTGTCACGTCAAAAACAATCACACTAACATGAAATATGTAAAAGTAACGATAGATATTAATTCATAAATTTAATTTAGAGATATTTCATAAACCTCAAACAATGAAGAAAATTCAAAGTGGCATCCCTATCTTATGCTAAAATATCTGTGAATTCTCGAGTTTTTGGCAAATTAACATAATTTTTTTCTTGCAGTTCACTCATACTAGAGATAATCAGAATAATTTTGTTTTTTTTTTCGGAATATTACTGTAACATACCAAAATTCACTAATTGTAGTGAAAAAATAACTAAGGTGGCAATGCTGGTCACCTACGAATTCGTGACATTGACAGAATAACTGACCTTTCTCCACAGGTAATTAATATATTTTGTACTGATTGACAATATCACGATCTAACTGTTTCAGCGCGCCGTCGTGTCGTCAATGTTAATAACAACAATATGCAAGATAGTTTGCAAAACATCGTATCGTCGAGTTACATGAAAAAATATGCATTATTACATATTCGTGTATATTTCAAAAACGATTTGTTGCATTATGACCAAATTTCTACGACATCACCTCCAAAGCAATACTTTTATAAATAAATAAAGCAATACTTTTATAAGGAAGAACCATCAAGACATGTTCTTAATTGGGCGAAAATTACAAAAAATTGTGTGTGTACTTATGTACACGCGTTAGAAGTTAATCTATAATAAGATAAAAATCTTTTTAAAAATTTTATCTTTTGCCTAATTTTACATTTGTAGACAAAATGACACTAACCATAGAAATATTGTGAATACAGTTGTCAGTTCTCACGCAAACATACGTAAATGTCCTTACTTTTACTTTGTTGGTACCTTTTCTTGAAAAACTAAAATGTTGTCTATAGCTAACTTCATCATGTCGGTTTTTCGTGACGGTGTGCGCGCGCATCGTAAAAATTTACCCTCATCATTTTTTCCTAACGCGCCAAAAAAAGTATAACATCAAAAAATATGTTAAGTCGATTGATGATCTCCTCCTTTTTCGCGTCGGTTACGAAGCAAAGAGAAAATTATAAATAAATAAATAAATTAAGTGCACAGGGAAAGAATAATCAAAATCACTTCAAGTGACTTAACATAAAATGTATTCTTTAACTTTGAAGACTTATTAATAAAATGTGACACATAAAAATACCAATAGAGGAGAATGAGGACCACTGATATTTTTATGATATTGCGCATACATGAAAAATATATTTTTTTAAATGTACAAACTTAAATTGAAACAATGATCTAAGCCAGGGGATCCCAATCTTTTTTTTCCGAGTTTAGTATTTTGTCACAGCGCCCTACCCAGACTAACTATTTGCAAAAGAAATAGTCGCAAGATATAGGTACCTACAATAATAGTAATAGTAGGCAGAAAGGGATAAAAATTAAAAATCCATACAATGCAGTTAAGTTTTTTTTATTATAAACAATAAAATAAAACACGACAATTAGTCGAATAAATGTGACGGGTGAGCTTGGTGATTTCCGCATAGTTTTTCAAAGCTCGAAATAAGACTTGAAACTGTTATTCTTATGTTTTGCTCCGCATTGATACGTGAACACCATTTATTCTTTATTACAGCTAGGTGAAAATCCGGCTTCACATAAATATGATGTTGCAAACGGAATAAAAATTCTTAAAGCTTTTGAAGTATAATTTGGATATTCATTTTGAACTGACCGCAACAGCCAAAACTCTACCAAACCGGAACTGTTAAATTTAATATTAAGGCTTCTGTCGCAAGACAGTTCAATGAGACTCTTTTCATCTTTCTATGTGAATCTTGGTGGGGTTTTGTGCAAGTAAAGAATCGTCCCCGGCCCCACTACTAGAATCAATTTGAACGGCCAACTTGTTCATTTCATAAAAATCTATCCATTTTGCTTGCGATATTGACGAAAGACAAACGAAACAAAACAAAAAGACCCTTCAATTGTGTCTCTCGCTTGTAAAAATAAACGGGCCGGACAGTGCGATTGAAAGGAAATAAGTACGGGTGGGTAAAAATATGTAGAGTACCAACGGGTTTTGAGCGTGTACGTACCTACTTTTGGCGAGAGTGAGAGCAGAGACTGCTTGAGTCATTAAAAATTTAAAATCTCGTATGTGTCATTGGTTGGTTTTAAGAGGCAATTTTTTATACCGATGTGAGCGCTCAAAAGATACTCTTGAATATATGGATTGAATCACAGCGCCCCTCTTTACTTTCTACGGTGCACCAGGGCGTCGTGGCGCACACTTTGGGAACCCCTGATCTGAGC
Organism: Calephelis nemesis; assembly: GCA_002245505.1. Lineage (NCBI taxonomy): Eukaryota > Metazoa > Arthropoda > Insecta > Lepidoptera > Riodinidae > Calephelis > Calephelis nemesis. The sequence goes on from NJDD01005726.1 coordinate 55,069, forward strand.
CATGCTGAAAAGTAGGAAGAATGATCAAAGTCAGGTGTTTAAACCAAATGAGGTAGATTAGTATAATTACAGTTTTGAGCTCTCTGGGAGCAAAACAGTGAATGGAATCACATTATTGTAAGACAACTCGGGTTCACCTTCTTGAACCCCATGCTTTTCACGTTTAGTCGTTCGAAAACTTGTATAAATGTTGATCGTTTACACAAATCGAAATCAATGACTTTCATCGTTTGTAAATTTTACTTCTTGGACTATGATCACTTTTATCCTTTATGACAAAAAATAAAAGGTGATTTTATGGGACTTGAGACGCTTTTACCCTGTTCATGTTTATGGACAGCTTAGCGTATTGCGAACTATATAGTGTTACTAGCTAAAAAACTGTTTTAGAGCGGCTCTGATCGTTCTTTCTCTTCAAATGGTATGAACTAATATTTCTTTCTATTTGGATACCTCCAAAAATATACATTGCATATTGACCGTCAGCAAGACTAAAGGCAAGTCCGTTAACATATTTACGCAAGAGGCTTAAAATTCTAGCAAAAGTTTGATAGAGCGCCATCACCATTACGACACAGATATGACATCATCGCTGACAACGTCGTGACATCACTATTAAACAAAGATGTACCGTGTCGACCCCATTGCATCACTTTCACATGATCACAACATCGTTTTGAACACTGTCACTACATAATCACGTAAGCATCACCAAAACCATCACCTTTAAGAAAATGTCATTCAGAGACAGAAACAATATCGTTACGACACGAACATAACATCGTTTTCATCTCGACACAGCCATGATTTCGTCTGCCCCATTACACCACACGATATCGTTCCGACACAGCTTTAACATTGTTTTCACCACTATTGTCACAACGTAGTCACAAATACATTAAGAGTCCATCACAACACCTTTAAGACATAGTGGGATTGCTGTAAACTGCAAAAGACCCATTCGAACACAGAAACCTTCACTCGTTTCGCTTTTTTGGTCAATTACGACGACACAACACATAAATATTATAATTCCCTTCCATGATAGCCACAGAGAACCATATGCCAATTGTCTTGATTCGTAGAGACCTGGGGGGTTACCATAAGCTCTTAAAACAGTACTATTCAAAGAGTAAAGTAACTGTCCATTATTTCAACAATACTAATTGTCAGTCGAGAAAGACAACCTTATGACGTATATCATAAAGTAATTTCAATAATACTAATTGTCAGTCGAGAAAGACAACCTTATGACGTAAATCATAAAGTTGCTTTTAAAGTCAGACATTTAGCAAGATGGAAATAATACTGCTTTAAGCGTTAATAGACCTACCATGAACGCTTAAAGCAGTATTATTTCCATACGGTTCGACTTCCTTTACAGTGTTAATTTTTTTCATGCAATTAGGGCTTTTTCGCAAAATCATGACACGAATCTCAGATTTAAAAGATCGGATTGAATTGAACCTGAAAACACATACACATACTTAACAAGAGCTGAGTACACCACAATGAATGAAAAAAAAAATATATCTACCTGAAATAAAACTTTAAAGTATTTTTAAGTAATCGTCATATTTGAATTCAAATAAAATATTCACTGATTAGAAAAAGACATTCAATCTCATTAAAACTTGGAGTGCTAGGTTTCAACTGTTGAGTATAATCTTTATTCTCTCATACGATCTAGACTACGAAGACCCATAATAAAAACTAAAATTCAATGAAGATATTGTTTTGTTCAATTATAAAATCTGTAATGCATTTAGTTCTTATTAATGACTTTAAGTTACAAATTAAGAGAGAAACTTTTTTCATTTCATGTTTTTGCGCTAAGACAGAACCGCTAATAAACTGAAACGTGGAATTTGACTTTGAATTTCTTATCTACATATTTGTAGCATAAACAAAATTTTGTGATTTTTGTCATAGACTAAAAATGGCGCATATGTCAGTTGCATATCAATGTTTTCTTCATAGTTTTTCGTAAAATTAGTAGTAATTGTGTATTTTCTAAGAAAGAGATTTAGTAATTTATTTCTAAAATGTCTACAAATAATTTGTCTTCAGTTTTAAAGTCGTGTTCTGAGAGTGAGCTTATAAATGAAGTTGCGGAAACGAATATGACACCAAAACAGGTGGAAGGATCCCGATTGAAGCGAACATTTACATTGCCTCGAAATCCTTTCGGCACAAATAGACCTACTTCTAGTAAAAACAGAAATTCTGAGATAGAAAACAAACCATCCAATGCCAGTTCTGTGATAGGGTCTTCGCAGAAAGAAGAGAGTAGCTTGGAAAGGAAGTTATTTCGAAGGCCATCGTGGAAAATATTTCTGAATAAAATTGCACAGCATATGAGTACTGTAAATGTTCCAGGAGTAAGTATCTTTAAGTATATCGTCTTTTCAATCTCTTGGTATTTAAATGTTTTGTTATTTATCCACCTACTTTAAGGGGGTGTATAGAGTAATTAAAATTATCATGTCTGAAACAATTGTGGCCAAAGTTCCAATCGGATATGCAAACCTATATAGACTTTACTATTTGTAGTCAGTAGACATTAGAATTCAATAAGCACAATGAAGATGCATTGCTATTTACTTAGAAGTAACACTCTTTTGTAAGAATTAAACAGTGTTAGTAGAAGTTAAGAAAATGTAAAAGCGAAGCTGTAATCAACTAAGTTATTGAAATCATTTTGAGGTGTTTGAAGTGAATGGGCTGATTTTTGTAGGTACCTCTTTAGCTTAAATGATTATGCATGGTTAGCTCACCAACACTATTTAAATACAACATCAGTTGCACAATTCTTATATCAATTATTTAAGATACTATATCATTATATGGGGTATCGAATTTAAGAGTTTGTGGTGAAGTGGAGAGTTATATAAGCTGATTGCTGACCTTGAAAAATCTACTGCCAGAAACTAATCTATCTAGGCTAAAAACACAGATTTATAGAAAAATATAAAAAAGAAAACAAAAAAATATTCTGGATGGTATATTTATTACCATTAATGATTTCAATGATTGTTTTAGGTTAAATCATCAGCAGTTCCAGTGAGTACTGAAAGAGTTCCATGCAGTGGAGAACCACCGTGGCCACCTGGAACCACACCAGCTGCGACGGGCATCAAAAACCATGGCAACACCTGTTATTCAAATGCTGTACTACAGTGCCTTTCACACACAGATGTTATTGCTGAATATTTTGTACTTGATCATTATAAGGTAGGTTTTAAGCAGTGTAGTGCTTAAGTCGGCAGTTTCTTGTTAGTGGTATTAATAATTTGCTCAAAAAGAGCATAGTATTTTGTAATTTAAAATTGTTTAGTTTCAAATTTAAAACGGTTTGATAAATATCTGACCTGAAAATACCAAACTTTATGTGAAAACTATATAGGCTAACTCTTAAAATTTGTGATATTAGTATGCATTCACACCAATTTAATTGACTTCATCTTAAATTGGCATACAATTTTTTTTATTAGTAGATGTTTTTCTACTATTGTTAAAATTTATATATGCAGTGTATTTGTTTACATTATAACCATGCATTTTGAATTTTGTGCAAAGCAAAGCAAAAAAAAGCAAAGCTCTATTAGTAGGCAGGCATTTTGTCTGATTTCATTTTGGTTTTGTTTAATGTTGTCTGAGTTTTAAACCATGTTTGTTCTGTATTTTAGTTTTATATTTATATTACTTATATTTTTTTTATTTTATTGAACCTGCTAAGCCTTTTTTATTTATAATGTGCATTCAAGAGTTTATTCATAAATTAATTGATTTGATCATTCTGTATTGATAGATTAGCATAACTTACAGTATAGTAAAATGTACCACAGACCTAATGAAGGAAAAATAATTATGCTCAGGATTGGATGTGCCCTGTTGGCTATAGCCACATGTTACATAGTGTTACCTATTATATAGGTTTGTCACCTATGTATTACATAGTAGGACTTAGAATCTCCTCCTAATTGTGGGTGAAGGATATGGATGTGAAGATGCTTAAATATACAGATGCAATTCATCTTTGAAATTCATTACTTGCTCAATATTACTATTTTTGTTTTAGGTTGATTTACAGAAAAGGAATAAAATAAATTCAAAAAAATATGGTACTAGAGGAGAAGTAACAGAACAGTTAGCAACTTTATTAAAAGCACTCTGGTCATGTCAATATACCCCAGATTTAAGCATTGCATTCAAGGTATCTTTTTACTTTTTTAATTATATTGAATTTTCATTAAATGTTTGTTTATTTCGTCTTTGGTCTAGCAATCCAGCAACAGACTTAACTTCTTGAGGTCCCAGGTTCAGTCCCGAGTTGGGCAAGAAAAAGTAGAAAATGTGTATTTTCGATTTACTAATAAAAAAATGATGTTGCCTGGGATTGGTTATATGCCTTATTGGTGATAGGCCACTTATCATATTGTGGGACTTAGTTTCTTCCGTTAGTCTTGAGTGTCCTAGTTGTGCCTCTGTCTATCTCTTCAGGGATATGGGAGTGAAGATAAGTTTTTAATGTGTTTATAAACTGAGTTATCTTAACAAGGTTATAGGGAATGCAATAAATCACTTAGATTACTTACTACTGACATATTACTGCCACACATCGCGGTATAAGAACCAGATGAACATATCTACATTTTGTAAATTTTACGGGAGAGCAAAAATACTGCGGGAATTCGGCACTTCAAACTTTACTAGCTCATTAACAGAGATAGTATACAGTTGGCGATAAAAAAAATATTGATATGTTGTCCTACTATTGAAGCATTACACAATAAAAAAAATTTTTTGTTTATAATGCTTACAAAGATACTATAATTATTTTTTTTAAGATACACTTATCTGGTTCTTATACAGCGACATAGTGTCAGTAATTGTTATTTTCGTGTTCCAGTTTGGGGTGCGTGGCAACTGATAAATTCACCTATGTGAAAGCCTTAAAATTCCTGCATATTTTTGGCAATGTGTCATTAATGTAGTAATTTTTTACTCAATACTACAAAGGATGCCTCACTTATTAATCATTAAATTAAAAATTTTCAACTACCTATGACAATACCTAGACATGTCAAACTTATGAAACCCTTCTTTTCTGTTGGGAAATTTATGTTCTAAAAATATTGATGTAACCTTTTAGTGATCTTGATTAAGAGTATTCTATAACTCCTTGAAACAAAAAGTATCTACCAGGCAAATTTCATTGAAATCAGTTTAGTAGATTAGTAGTGAATCGTGGTGATCCTACACACAGATTAACAGACAGCAAAAAATCTAAAATGTGATCTGCTCCTTTCCACATGGAAAGATCATTTTTTGGCAGATAATTGTGTATAATCATTTATTTTTTATACATTGAATTGAAAGAGGCCAGAATCTGCCAGTTACAGTAACACCTAAGAAGTTTGTGTATAACATACATAAGCATTAAGAATTTCTCTGACCTATAATTATCAATACTCCACCCTGTCTAATTTTACATTCTTACAGGGAGCGGTAGAACGACATGGGCCACAATATAGAGGGAATAGCCAACATGATGCACAGGAGTTTTTGTTCTGGTTGCTAGACAAGGTACATGAAGACTTGAACACGGCCACCAAGAAAAAATATAAAACAATCAAAGTAAGACTTTAAGCATAATATTGAATTACTTTATACAGATTAGCTCTGCATGTTTGATATTTTAATACCTTGTGGCCTTGCATGATGTGTAATGTGTATCCAGATGCCATATATGTTGCAAAATACAAGTATGAATAATAATCAAATGATCAATATTCATTTAGTGTTTAGTTATATCTGCTGTGTCTAAATTTGTAACAGAAGTCTTTACTAGGGAAGGAGATACCTTGAGAACTTATTGATAAAATCCTACAACAACTTGCCCGTATTGATGCTACAATATAGAGCTACTCGCATTTGTTGTATTACACTTTGTAAGGTAGTGTAACTTGTTAACTTAAATTCACTATTAGTATCACTGCTAACTTGTATATAAACTTATTGTAACATACTACAAGGTTTAAGTTGACATATTTTAATATAAGTTTATTAATAAGTCACTAACAGTCTTGCCTACTTTTGTAGTTGAAACAGGGTGCTCGCATTTGTTGTATTACACTTTGTAAGGTAGTGTAACTTGTTAACTTAAATTCACTATTAGTATCACTGCTTACTTGTATATAAACTTAGTGTAACATACTACAAGGTGTAAGTTGATATATTTTAATATAAGTTGATTAATAAGTCACTAACAGTCTTATCAAAAAACACAGTCTAAAGTACTACTGGGCTTAAGTTGACATTATGTTCTTTATTATACTGTAAAACAGATTATAATGTTACCATAAATCTCGGAATGTTTCAGTGTATGTTTGTTTATTATTGAGTGAATTAAGATGCCTAGTGTCTATAGACTGAGATATGTCAAATCTTCCCATTACACAGGATTGTTATTGAGACTGTGTCAAAGTCAAAACATTTCCAATTTAATTACTTGTAGGGTTACTCTTGAAGCTCGATTCATGCAAAATTTTAAATTGAAATCCAGAATGTCATTTAGATACTTTCGAATACAATACTGGCAAATTATTAATATTAAGTTATTTTATTGGACTTGTAGAATTTATTTGTAACTAAATATTAATAATCCGCTAGTACTGTATTTAAAAGTACCTAAAATGACAGAGTAACCCTACTGGTTGGTGGAATAAAATTATCTCAAATGTTAGCAAAAAAAAAAGATATAGAGATGCTATCTTATTGACTTCGTCTTTCATAAAGAAGTTAGAGTACATATTTGACTGACACCATTTGGATTTAAGACAGCAGCAGGCATTTTTTTGATAAACACATTTGTTTGTATTTCTGGGTTCTATCTAGTTATGAAATATGTTCTGATATGTGTATGTTATGTAAATCTACATATTAGTATTATTAATTAACAGATATATCACAAGCACATTTTAGAGTTACATTTTATTAATTTATCCTGAGATATCTGCTATTTGTTTATATCGAAAACCCTACAAAACAAAACATTTTTTCTTATTTTTTCAGAATACTGTTGGCAAATCAGATGAGGTAGTAGCAGCGGAGACGTTGGCAAACCATGCTCGTAGAAATAGCTCATTTGTTCAGGCCGTGTTTCAAGCACAGTATAGGTAAGTTGTATTATTGCGCGTAGGGATGTGACAACTCAAATCACCCATTTGTGAAATAATTGGCTTAATTTTACTGCCGAAATGACGTCAGTATTCGTCGTTTTCGCGTTTCGTTTAGTAGGTAAGGGAATAGTCAACTCTTTTTTTTGGGATTAAATGACAAACCAAATTTTCTGATGGTAAAAAATACTCGTCGATTGTAGACGCCAGAAGAGGTAATGGTGCGTTGCCAACTTAAGCCTGAAGTGCTAAAAGTCTTTGGTATAAGAAAGTTTACCAAGTACCCTTTGAAACTGAAACACTCAGAATCAGATAATATTTATAGAGAAAAGTCTTGAATCCACCCATATTACTTATCAAAGTAATATGGGTGGATTCAAGACTTTTGAAAAAGAGTATGGATGTGGAAGTAAGGCAGATCTACAGGAGTCAAGATACTTAGCTCTCAGTAAGTACTCTCTTCTTATCTCTCAAGGAAGTTCGCGTGAAGATATGTCCGTATGTATACAAATAAAAAATTGTAGTAATAAAAATTTCTTAACACCATTTTCCCCATAATACATGTGCATAATTATTTTAATTATATGGTATACATAGACTAAGAAGGATTTCACATTATATGGTCTTACATTATGCAAGCTGGCATAATAATTTAGAAATTTTATTAAGTCTGAATGAGTTTATAAAAATAATGTAACTTTAATGAATACATGTTAATTGTTTAGTTATGTAACTAATTTATGTAATATGCACAGTATTTGTAGTACAGTAAATAAATTTTTGAAGTATAATTCACTGTGTAAAATATGTATCTACTAACAGTTGAAAATTTTTGGCTATTTAAATAACGCTTTTGCGAGATGACGTCGGAGCGTGACGACCCCATTACCCGCTAGTGGTTACTAGATTATTTCAATAGTGCAGTCACTAATTACTGAGTGGCTTAATGCTGTGCAGCATATCGGGATCGATACCAACGCCTTACCTAATCCTGCCACCGTAATGTCAGTGATCACCATCGTCGTGTGTGATGCTCGATGGTAGCCATTTAAATTGAACTCATGGCCTATAGTGACACAACGACGCATTAGTAAATTTTATAGTTTGTATATAACAGAAAAAGAAATACAATATATCATTGTTCTAGCGATAAAGACTTACATTATTAGCTATTGCATAGCTTCTATAGCGGGCCTTGATCGTGGTGACCGAATCCAGAAATTCCGTAACGAAAAAAACCTAACACCCCCACTCCGACCGGCACTGCGGTGATACTTTTTAGTTTTGCACTCTATCGATGAATAGCAGAAGTTTTAATGACTTTTTGATCACGCTTGTCTCTTTAGCAACTCGCCTCTAGGTGGCATTGGTTGTATCGGCGTTACTGCGCATGCGTAATCCCCTCTTCGTCCTGCAATCTGGTGAATCATGCCTTCTTATGCAGTTGCTTTACCGCGGCAGTCTCCTAGTGCCAGACGTTTTTTTTTATTGGTTAGCCTTAAATGTTTCAAACGTTATTTTAGTTATTAGATTTTACGGAGTTTTTTTAAATTATTTATTTGAAACTTATCAGATGAATGATTTTAGGTCAGCCCTTACGTGTGCGAAATGTGAGCGAACTTCTTGTACTTTTGACCCGTTCCACTGTGTTAGTGTTCAGTTACCCACAAGGCCTGCTACTGTGCAACCTTCGCCACTACCAGTCAATGTGAGTATTATTAAATAGATATTAGTTGGGTTATGTTCGTCTAACAGAGATCGCCCATATCCCCGAAGAGTTAGTCAGAGGCACAACCAGGGCACCCATGACTAGCCGAAGACACTAAGTCCCACAATGATGTAGGTGGCAAGCCTATCGCCAACTGAGTTACATATACAACGTAAGGGTCTCGGGCTAGGCGTGGTTACCTGGTCGTGCCTCTGTCTGCTGGTCTAGGGATTTGGGCGTGAAAGTACTTTTATTGGATAAAAAAATAGCCGTTTTGGTTGTGTCATTCTCGAGCTTTGCACAGATATTTTTGGCGATTAATTTAGATTATGATATCAGGATTTATATAGATTAGTTGTTGCCCGTTGGTCGAAATTCGACCATAATAAATTTTAATATCTTGTTGATAAGAATGCACCATCATTTTTTAAGACCAATTACTTTGTTTCCAAAGTTTTTAGTGCGCCATGTGTGATCTTTTTTATCGTTATCATCAATATATTTTTTGCGTTTGTCAGACGCATGGTAGTGTGGGTAATGTTTTATTTATTGATTTAATGTACTTTGTAAGCATTATTATTGAAAAATATAAGCGTTCTGTACTTCTCCTACACATAAACTATAAGTGAGCCAAATTTTATGCTCCTGCGTCCACGCAATTTTTGTAAAAAGGGGTCCAAAGTTTTGGCATCACATATTAATATATAGATTATGGTTTTTAGGTTGTATACGTTAACCAGCAACCGCGTCAAGTAAGAATCGGTGTTGAACTGAAGCCGAACTCCACCATGGACGACCTGAGGACGGTGCTACACACGGACACTGGGATTGAACGTGACCAGATTATATTGGCTGAGATTAATGAAACCGGTAAGTATAATATAATATTTTATGCCCTTCTTTCCGCGACTATGCCCTTGTTTTCAAGATTTTATTTCTTACTAGCTTCCGCCCGCGACTCCGTCTGCGCGGACTTCGCGTGATAAAACTGAAAAATTAAGATTTTTTTTTCTACGTATTTTTCCAGGATAAAAAGTATTCCATTTTATGCCCATGATAATAAGGTTTAACTATACCAAGTTTCGTCGAAATCGAACCGTTAATTTTCACGTGATGCCTGACATACAGACAGACTGACAAAAAATTTTTTAATCACATATTTGGGTTTGGGTTTTTTCGGTTTGGGTTTGGGTCCAGTAACACCCCCTGCTATTTATTTTTTCAATATTTTCAATGTACAGAATTGACCCTTCTACAGATTTATTATATGTATAGATGTGCCCTTTTAGTTCAACGAATCTGTTGACCTGTTGTGTAATGAAAAATCTCAATAAAAGCATGAGTGTAGGATGAATGCGGTTGTAATGAGAGCCTTTTGATAAATCTGTATTGTAATGCTCTCTGACATCTTTCGTGTCAGTGACATTAGTTTAATGTAAATGTAATAACCTCTTTCGTGTCAATGAGATCCGGGAAAGAGTGGGATTGAAAGAAAGTATTTGTGTTAAATTAAGATAGGTCATGCTTCGTTGGTTTGGTGATGTGGAAAGGATAACTGATGAAAGATTGACAAAGCAGATACACTGCAGATGGTAGCGGTGTCAATGACCTGGTGTAGTCACGTAGTCTGTAGTGACTATGACATGAGACGTCATAGTGACATGACATCTCGGGATCGATTACTGAGTTGCCTAGCTTAAAAATTTGTTGCCTTAAATTTTTAAACAAAGAAAACACTTCGCCCCAGACCAAGCCCTGTCTGAAAGATAGACAGGGCTTGGTCTGGGGCGAAGTTTTTTCTTTGTTTACCTGTAACCTGTAATTTTTCGTCGTTTTCGTTTTTCTTTCTTTAATAATTTATGGACACTTAATCCAAGCACAGGGCAAGTGCTAAAATAAAAATACGTTAAAAATCTGCTATTGCAATTTACTAAAGAAAGTTAACCCGGGATCGGGTAAGTGTTCGGTTGGCGATAGCTTTACCATTGATCGCATAGTGGGACTAAGTACTACTCGAGGCTGATCATCGATGCCCTGTTTGTACCTCTGATAACTTCTTCGGAGATACGGGCTTGAAGATACTTTATTTTATGATGTGTGTAGGATGGTGTAACGCTCGTAGTGCGTGGGAGCCGGCGGGGTTGGACTTTGGAGCCCTATACTGTTTGGAGGCACCACCACTTTCACAAACACCCACCACACCCTATCTTCTCATTTTATGGGTCAATTTGCTGGAAGGGGAAAGATTTGGTAAGTTATACCAAATTAAGTTGTAATTGGGTTAAAAAAGGAAACAATAAATATGAATATTACGTGGTTTGAGATAATACGAAAGTAATAAAATCTAAATATATAAAAATCAATTGCTGTTCGTTAGTCTCGCTAAAACTCCAAATTTGGCTCCTACATTGATACTAAGGACCGACGAATTTTAATGTAAGGAAGTTAAGGCTAAAGTGATAATGCCTTTTAAATATTGTTGTTAAGTTTTAATATTTACTTTAATAAACATTAATTCAAAATAGTCTGCAAAAATACTTTACTCGTTGTTACACTGTGTTGTACCTAGTACGAGTCATGACGTCACCAGCCTGCCTATGCAATTGCGGTCCACGGGAGTCAGTTAAATGTTTTGTTTACGTTATAGCCATTTATCATGTCATTTGCGTCGGATAAGAAATATATAGTTGTTTTTTTTATTTTTAATAATTTCTGCTATATACAGGCCGTCCCAAAAGGTTAAGTAGCTGGGAAGGGTGATGTTAGGGGTGGTCACAATGGTCACCAGAAAAATTAAAGAAAAACCATCTGGGTATTGAAAAAATAAATGTAATTTTTTAAAAAGCTAAAATTTTTACACCTTGTGGGACTATTTCGCTAACTGTACCTACAAATATAGCTGCATAAAAAAAAGATGTTATGTAATCCTCAATAACCCTTTGTAAATGTAATGTAATGTACTTTCGTAACCTTTTTGGACGCCCTGTATATAACCAGTGTTTGATAAAGTTATGTTCCGGTTGTACAATATGCTTAGTAATTCATCTTCAAAAATCTAACACAATATTAACATCTTTGTTGTCTAATAAACTGTTTATTTCAGAATCCATCTTCATGTTTGTCGCCAATATATTCTATTTCTTGACAGGTTCACCTTACGCAATGCAAGTACCTCGTGAGATATCGTACGAGGACCTTCAGAAGCTGATGCTGAAGGAGATGTGTCAGGTGATCGCCGAGAGGGTGCTGGAGAACTCGCAGGGGGCCGACATATTCCGGGCCAGGATAGCTGAGGCGCATCGTCCCAGGGACTCCGCGTATTTGCAACCTGAGGTCAGCATTATTTTTTTTACATTAGAAAGTCAGTTTAAGATTTCAATAATCTATGCAATAGCAGAATATGCATGAGAATATAATTTATTTTATATATTACCCAAAACCCCTTCGCCTAATTGATAAACATAGATTAAAGTACTTTAAGGATCAAGTTGGCATTATAGTTAACTACATGGTAATACGGACTAAAATGACGACTTAAACTTTGGCGTCATTCAGTCTTATGCTTATTAATAACACTGCTTAAGACCAAAATATGTTTTTGTAAAAAAATCCCAATAATAAAAATTATAGCATACCCTCTTATAGACATCTTCAAAATCTCTTATTAAAAAACCAATATTGATATGATTAGGAATTAATTTTTTTTAAAAGAAAAAAAACACGCGTCATTGGGTTATTTGATTGGGCTTTAGTTAGCGTATGGTACGCTATTATTTATTTTATTTTCTATAACAATTTGTACCATTTGCTAGTCTGCGTAGTAAAAGGAATTCGATGGTTGACTGAACCTTAAAATGATTGCCCTGCAGAACTATTGCAATTGTCAAATATTATGGCGAATACTGTTTATAAATATGTTGCCAAAAGTTGCAACACGTGTATGCAATAATAAATAAAAAATATTACCAGAAATGTGCAAATAGGTTGGAGAGCTGTATATATATCATCACGTTGTTGGATATTATTCTGGCGACGCTCAGCCCTATAGGACAGCGCATTAAGACAATTACCGGAGGCGTCACTTATATGCTTGGCAATTTTAAAGTAGAGTTTCTACTATTATTTTTCACTTTACTCTTTCGTACGAGTAATTAAAATTCTCCGATGCGAAACGGCCTAGCCAGCACGAATGTGTTTTGTAATACTACGCGTCCCGACACGAGAGACTAAGCCCCGTCAAAGGTGTGCGCTATCCTTATACAAGTATTTAGTCGACATCTTACGTTTCAATTTTAATTGGCGTATTTAATCAGGGCATATTTGTTCAGCGTAATGTTGCGCACAATCTAAACTTGTTGCATGAGATTTGTACGAGAGTGCGTCTTCTGTACGTTAATACTATTTACCAATTGTGGTTCTTCAGCAAATAATGAACAGTATAATATGATTAAAATGATAATTTTGATATATTGTTTACAGCTACCTCATCCCCTATTTTCGTTGGATGTTGAACAAGCGTTGTGTTCTCATGATAAATATCCCCATCTTCGACTTGAGCTGCTATGGGATCCAGCTCATAGGGACAGGTTAGTATCCTTTTTTATTCAATTGGAAACAAATGACCAGTAATGGTGATGAAAAGAGAC
>NJDD01005726.1:68734-87874 GCA_002245505.1 Calephelis nemesis
GCTGCTATGGGATCCAGCTCATAGGGACAGGTAAGTATCCTTTTTTCTTCAATTGGAAACAAATGACCAGTAATGGTGATGAAAAGAGACTAAAATATTACGCAGCTTGCGTGTGTACCGGCTTACCTAGTCTCCAGCGGTTAACATTCATCTTATGGTGGCAGAAATAGATAAGGCTATTTTACTAATCCGTATGGCATTTCTTTACAATCTTACCTTATGGTAATTCATGTTTAATTTAGCCAGTAGATTTTCCTTTATTTTAAAATTACTGGTCTATAAAAACTGATTTATTAAATTTTGTGCATTTTTTAATCAGTGTCCTGTTTGTGATATAAAACAATCTGTGATTCTCATGATTTACGAGAATAGTTACTAGTCGTAAAACTCACTCACTTACTCTCTCACACAGTACCAGCGTGACTTAAGACTTTTTCGAACTTTGCTCTTTCTGTTTGCGTTATTCATGCATAAGCAGATACGTAATAACAAAAGTAATACTACTTAATATTAGTAATAATACTTGGTTCTATACCAAACATGTAAATGTAAAAAAGGCGAACATAATACCTATTGGTATTCTCTACCAGTAAACTTTTGAGCCAGAAAAGAGTGTTAAAATAGTTATTTTCAAGTATCGTCACGCTGGTCCCGAAAATGTTTTAAACCGATTAGCCGAAGCTACTACTCAGTCTCACGAAGTGACAGGAGCAACATTGTTACTAGAATATCGAAAAAAGTAATTTTGAGCTCGATCTGTAAATTGAACCCGAGCCCTCATGTAGTCAACGCTAACACCGTTGCATTAGACTACAGAGAGTATAGAGAGCGTAGTGCGCAGGAGTAGGCGTGTAGAGCACATATGTTTATATTTTTTTCTAAAGATCTTATAGATGTAAGAATATTATAAAAGTTGGGTCTGTCGGCGATTACTGATTTAGTTGTAAATGTGTGTGCAGCATAATCCGTTCTGCGCTGGAGTCGTGCGAGGTGCACGTGTCGGCGGCCCGCGCCACCGCCCCGCTCACGCTCCGCGCCTGCCTCGCGCACTACACGCGCGCCGAGCATCTCGCGCAGGAGGACGCCTGGCGGTACGTACACCACTCTACTCGTTAACTATCGTAGATGCTATCTTTAGAAAGTACAAAATTATTAAACACACAAAATACACGCGTGTTTAAATAAACACGTTCTAAAATTGACAACCAACCAGTGACATGCTACACATGGATGACGTGGCAGCATGCTGTTGATGGAGAGTCCAATTTTAAGTATATGCTAAAATATGTGTTCAACGTGTGTTTAACCTTTTTTTTGTAGTCAAACAGTACCTATTAAGGTAGTTACTTTAAATTTAGTTACGTTTAATAAATACATAAGAAATACAGGAAAGAACAGACATATATGTTAAAACGTACCATGAATTACATAATTTCTTTAATGATTTATAGCTCATTTTGGCTCCTAAAAAAACTTTATTGTTATTTATATTTAATGATATTTTAAAATATAAAAAAAGCGACTAAAAATTCTACATACATACCTTAACATCAAATTAATTTCGGAGTAAGCAGAGGGTATCGAATGGCAATTGTCGTGTGAAGTGTGTGTTTAGCTCGATCTTTGAAGATCAGTCAAACTTCCTTCACATTCAAACGATATTTTAACTATACAATTAAGTTCGTTTTTACATAAGTCTCTAATATGAAACTCCCCACAGCGTTCTTGCTCTTATTTTCATTAAAAACTAATTTCATTTTAATGAATGATTCTGAATAAATATTTGGATACTGAGATATTGTTATAAAATATGTAAAGATGTTCTTTTTTGTACGTCCAAAGTTGTATCAAAAGTATAAGAAGCGAATGTTTTAATTCTTGTTACAGAGTATGGCAAGAAATGGCCTAGCTTTAAATATACTTTCTCTGACTAAATACTTACGACTAAAGACTTCATAATACTTACAAATTTTGTTACGGAAATTGAACTTTATAAGCGCAATCTATATACATATAAATACGTCATGCCAAAATTTTGGACTCCTTTTTATGAAAATTGCGCGGAAGCAGGAGCATAAATAATGCTTATAAAGTACATTAAATTAATAAATAAAACATTTCCCACACTACCATGCATTTGACACACACAAACAAATACAGGGCGACCCAAAAGGTTATGTAGCTGGGTAATAGGGGTGGTCACAAGGGTCACCAGAAAAATAAAAAAAATCCCTCTGGGTATTAAAAAAAAATAAATGGCATTTTTTAAAAAGCTAAAAATTTTACACCTTGTGTGACTATTTTGCTAACTGCACCTACAAATATAGCTGTATAAAAAAAGATGATTAAAAAAAATATATTTTATAATCCTTTTTTAGATGTCCACAATGTCAACGATATATGCCTGTAGTGAAGACTCTAGGCCTGTGGTCACTTCCAGACATATTAGTAATACATCTCAAGAGATTTAGACAGTGAGTATTATTTTTTATTATGACTATGCTATTGTAATTTTTACAGCATAAGCAATTAATTATAAATGTATTGATGAGATTTTCTAATAAAATAATAAAATGTCTTGATTTATATATAAATGAACCATTTTTAGTTATGGCCTATATAATTTAATATTAATTAAAGATATATTATGTTTGTAGTGGGTTCTTCATCTATGTTAATTGATATGAGCAATAAGGACCTATATCTAATAAGTAGTTTATATGTAGATGGTTATAAAACGAATTTTGTTAAAATTTTATTCCCATCGCATAAGTGTTCGCAATAAATCAACACTGTAACTAAAATAGGCACAGGAATGCGACGACCCTAACATCCGCTAGTGAAATAATTGTAAACAGGTGAAGAGTGCTCCAGAAACTCGCCCGATTGGTACCACCGCTTTTCCTTATCTCTATTTTGTCTTATTACTTTTGTGGCTCGTTAAAACCTAAATTTGCTCGCAAACTAGAAAAATGCTTTAGTTTTAGGGCTCAGCTGAATGTTCGTTAACAAAAAACCGGTGTATATCTTATTATTTAAATATTCGTCTTTGCTATTCTATGCAATAAAATAGGTACAATTTTGCTAGTACGAGTAGTAGTTATTCATTATTTTTATCTTCCATTAAAGTTCTTTTGGGGTTGATTTTGAAAAAAATAGTCTGTGTTTGAACACGGGCCTTTAACCATGTGCCTACCGAATCATATCAAAATCGATCAGGTGGTTTAGAGGACAGGAAGATAGACATTTGCATTTATAATTTTAGTATGGAACAGCGTGATTAAAGACGGTATGGTGAATTTTTACATTTTTCTTGTAATACTATAAAAATCTTTATTAAAACCATTTCTTTCAGACAAGCCAAGGGTCGTACGAGTACAAAACTCACTACCATGGTAGAATTTCCCATAAACGACTTCGATATGACTCCACACCTTGTCCAAAGACACCCACCAAACGCCGAATCCCCAAGCCATTCACGATCGCCACGGAGAAGACAATCAAAGCCCCAAATAAACCCACACGAAAACATATATGATCTATATGCGATATGCTATCACCACGGTGATGATTTAGAAACGGGACATTATACAGCAGCTTGTAAAAACCCATATGATAATCATTGGTACAAATTCGACGATTCAAGAGTCTTATTAGTGGAAGATGAAAATATTTATACTGAATTAGTGAACAATTCGGCTTATATGCTATTTTATAGGCGAAAAAAGCCGAATGTAGTGCACTCTTGTTCAACGGAAGAAGGCGGACATTGGGCCTTGCGTATGCCAAAGTATGTTAAGCCAACGGAGAATCTTAATGAAATTATTGAAGTTAAAGAGGAAGTTACGAATGGTAAAGCTAGCACTGAAACGCTAAATGATATTGAATCAGTACCAAACGCATCTCCCTCTCCGAAAAGTTTATCCGAAGAAAAGAAGGAAAGTCCAAAGCAAGTGTCTATTAAAGAGAATATCTCTGTCATACAATCTCCAACACTTCAAAGGCCTTTGATTGTTGAAATGAATGGGGATGTACGGAACGATGAAAGCGATTACGAGAATGAATTGAGTTTGCCCAGTGAACCCTATATCCATAAAGATGTTCATGTCAACCCAAAAATGACCCCCGTGGATACAAGACGACCACGATCAGTAGATTATCCATCCAGGTCCAGTAAGTCCCCAACGTCTAGGGATAATAGGAGTTACGAGAGTTCCCCCCTTGTTACTAGCATTAATGGAGTCGAATATCACCCAACGACGGAGGATTTGATGCTGTCGATGTTTCAAGAATCAAAATTCATAATGCCAAGACATCACATATCCGGTGAATCTCATGGAACAGGTATGTTATATTTTTGTATTACTCTTTTCCACGTCCCATTTTGTGTAAAGCATATCTATGTCATCATCATCAACATCAGCCTGAGGACGTCCACTGCTGGACATAAGCCTCCCCCAAAGAGCGCCATGTCTATAAACAGGGTGACATTTAAAGGACCAACTAAATTTTGAGAGAAGGTGGAAAATTGATAGCACTTTCTATTTACGAAGTGATAAAAAATTAGTAAATGCATGCATGCATGCACCCAGGTTGGTTACGTCATGACTCGTACTAGGTACGACAACAACAAGTAAAGTATTAACGTGGACTATTTTAAATGAATGTTTAATACTGAATAAAAGAAAGTATTTCAATTCGGCAATTAGTGTTTAAAATCCACTATCATTTTAGCCTTAACTCCTTTGTATTAAAATTTGGCCGGTCTTTTGAAAGTAACCCATCATATAAATATTAATCCACTTTTCATGTGGTCATACTATCACGCCTGAACGGATGTTTTTTTTTGTTGTGTACGTTGTTATTGGGAGAAGGTTCTTATTAAAAGGAAAACCGGGAAATTTGTAGGGAAAGTGGGAAAATATTTTTTTTTCATACGAATTTTTAGTGCCTGTTAATGTCGAGCGGTTCGCGTGGTCGGCTAGTGTTATAAAATAAATTACTATTCCTCCTTTTTTTTGAACTCTATTTAAATTGATCATCATTATTATTTAATTTTTATATTTTTACATTATTTTTTTGTAATATGAGGGACAAAAGTGTGATCGGGTACGATGGGGTTGACATGTCTTTGAACGAAACCCCTCTAAAACATAAGATTAAAAAAAAAAGATCATCGAATCTACTTACTTGCGTTAGTTAAGTTATTTTGTATGTAATGATTTCTACTAGGGTTCTACAAGCCTATAGTGTATGTCGTTGGATAATATGACATATCGGAAAATACCCAGTTTTTTTGTGTTATAAATGCGAATCAGATGCAATGGTTTTGTATGGTATTGGAGGGCAAACAAGCAGGCCTAATTTGACATTGGTATTGACATTTGACATTGCCGTTGGTAAGAAATTTACGCCGCCTAGAGACAACGAAGTTGGTAATGATGTGTTGCCAACCGGAGGCTGGGATGTGCAGCTTCGAGCAAAAATAAGAATATCGGCTACCTTATCCTACCAACAGGAACCGGTACGAATAGATAAGGCACTGGTACCAATCAGGCCTAGTCGGTGCAAAACTACTTACAAAGTGGAACTAGTGAGATGTCACGGTGCTAGTGACGGTAAGCCTATGCTCTCCTTTTACGAGCTGCTGGCAGGAAGGCAGAAGGTCTGGTTCTGCAAAGGAGCCCGGACCGACACAAGTAGTTGTAGATTTTTGTATTTAATATTGCCTCTTTTTTTAAGTCTTTGTATATAATCTTTCTCGACTAATATTTTTCCTAATGTTACGCCGTTTCAACAGAGTCAGCTATGAAATCGGGTCGAATGTTACTTTTGGTATGTTCTTCCTTACCAACTTTCACTTTTTTCGCATTTAAACCTGCTAGTCCGAGTTTTAAAACTAACAGTTCAATTATTTCCTATTTGACTTGTAAATATTCTGGGTTAATAAACATTTTAATTTTTTCTTCCGTTATTTTTAATTGTAGTTTTCTCAATCAGACTTTACCTCTTTAGAGCTATGAATTGATGAAATATCATTTTCGTAAACATTTAATTAAATTTGATGATGCTACATGCTTATTTTTATTGAATTTTTTTTAGATTTTAGAGATAACTGTGCTTATTTTTTTAATTGTTGATGTGATTTTCATGTTAGTATCATTGGCTACTGGCCCAATGCTTCTCTCACTGTTTTGTTGTTTACGCTTGACATATTTTGAATCAGTATATAGTTTACATTCATAATATAAAAAAATATACGAGAAAATCTGTTGAGTCTGTACAAAAATAAGTGGCCAAAACGGACTCACTCTGCCCACACTCAGTTGGACAGCTTACAGGTGGCGGCATAGTGCTGAATCTTATTATTTTATGCTCTTATATGACCCATCTGTTTTTGGCATGGGCCCATAGTCTGGATGGATTTGATTCCTGACGACGACAGATACTTGTGTAATGTTTGTATTTCTGGGTCTGGGAGTATATATTAATTAAAAAAAAAAGTATCTTCACGCCCATATCCCCGAAGAGGTACGCAGAGGCACAACCAGGGCACCCACGACAAGCCGAAGATACTAAGTCCCACAATGTGATAGGTGGCAAGCCTATCGCCAACCGGGCACATTTCCAATCCCGAGCAACATTTTTTTATTAGAAAATTGGGAAAAACCCAATTTTCTTTTTGTTGCCCGACCTATTGCAGTCAAGTCCAACAACTGAACCGCTAGACCACAGAGAGAAATATATTCTGATTTCGTGTATTTCTATGTATTATTAGGTATTATAGGTATTCTAGCGAATTTTATTTCAACCTTATATTTTTTTTTCAGGCGAGAAGTCCTCCGTTTGGAAAACTCGAATATCCACGTGAGAACAGCTGATAACGTTCACGCACCACCTACATAAGTATCGTTTATTTATTTTCCATGCAATCGTAGATCTGGCCCTTTGTAGCTGATGTTGAGTGTATGTTTTCGTACATTAGTCGTATTTACCATAAAAAAACTGCGCGTAATCAGAATTATGCCAGATTTTGAAACTGAGCCATGCTTCATTTATTGTTCTTACAAATTTATGAATTTATTCATAGAAATAAGTGAAATTCTCTTATCAGTACATCGTCATGAATAGGTAAGGCGATGGTACTGAACCATTTCAAGACTTCCACCGAGTTCGACTGATTTTACTAGGTTAATAATTATTAATCTAAATCACGAGATTACACTAGTGGGCGATGGGGTCGTCACTTCCCTCCGTCATATATATACACTTATGTGTAATGTAAAGAAGAGCTCGCAAAGCTATTAAATTTATTTTGGTCCTTTGCCCATTAGTTGCCCTACATTATTTTTTGACAAGATTTTTTTACATTCTGATTGCACGCAGATAATCCTATTTTTTTAATCCATGATGAGTGAAAAATTTCCCTTTCTTAAGGGCATCCGATACATCGTAATGGTTTCACGGAACAGTTTCCGTTTGCTTTGTTAATGAAATAATAATATGGAGGAACGAAAAGTTAAACTATTTTAGACGCTATCAGGACTTTAGAGACGTCACACACGTGCGCAAGGAAGTACATACAGTATGAGCAAAAACGCTCTCGCTTAAGTAACCGTTGCTTTAATTATTAATCTATATATTAATACGTGATGCCATAACTTTGGACCCGTTTTTACGAAAATTGCGCGGACGCAGGAGCATAAAATTTGGCGTACTTATAGTTTATGTGTAGGAGAAGTGCAGAACGCTAGTATTTTTCAATAATGATGCTTAAAAAGTACATTAAATCGATAAATAATACATTACCCACACTACCGTGCATTTGACACACACAAACAAATATACTGATGATAACGATAAAAGATCACAGATGGCGCACTAAAAACTTTGGAAACAAAGTAATTGGTCTTGAAAAATGATCATAGCGTTCTTATCAACAAGATATTAAAATTTATTATGGTCGAATTTCGACCAATGGGCGAACACTAGTTAACCTAAATACGCTAGCAGACGCCTGTTCAAACCCGCGTGATGTAGCGGATGCCCTTTTGGTAACAACTGAAACGAGCTTCCAGAACATAAACGAATTTGGGAGAGAAAAATTAGATTTTTGTAACTACCTGCAACTGCAATCTTATAAAATGCAAAATATAATGTTGAGACAGGTCAACATAATATTGTTAAGCTTGCCTAAATTACTGAACATTAGTTGTTCTAAAAGCTAGATTAGAATTTAAGATTAAAGTGTTGTATAAATAGACTAAAGACTCAGACAATGACCACGATATGGACGAAGCGAATAAAAAAGCGAATGAAAACACAAAAGTAATAATAATATATAATTTTTGCTAATTAAGATAAAACGCTTTTGTATTATCTTTGCTTTCGGATTTCAGAATTCAGAGTCTATTTATTTATTTCCGTGTAATTTCAAATCGTGCAACTAATATAATAGTTCTAGAATGTCATAAATGTGTCCAGTCGCTAAGGAGCGTTTGTCGTGTACGGGCGGTTACCTGTCATATTAATATGAATCGAAACATGTTACATTGGAACTATTCAGAAATTTTAAAGTAATTTATCACATAATGCAAAATTCAAATGAACAGGGATTTAATTCTAAAATTTAATTAAAAACAAGCGATGTGAGATCAGTGACGTTTTATAATCAGTTTCTGTATTTAAGAAACGAATCGTTTTGCTTTCGGGCGGTAGGTTTTTGTACGAATCGTAACCTCTAAAAGCTTTTTCGGTGAAAGCTAACTACGGTCGCTCGTCGCAGGTTGATTATTACTAGTAGGCAGCCTATTAATTTGTAATTATCAGACTTTAGATTGTTCTTTCCTGATTAGTTTAAAAATGTTATATCTTCGTATATTTTTTTCGCTTTATCGTAAGCGCTTCGTCTATATAGTCTGAGGATAAACAGTATAAACAAATACCACACTTGTGCCTTTTTATAAGGAAGTTGTGATTATATACAATGTATTCCGATGTAAGTAGAACAAGATTATACTTATAGATAGTGTAATAATCGTTTTAAGAAGGTTACCTATGTAAAAAAATTTCATGTCTGTTTCATGTAATTTATTATGATGTTCATATTACATAATTAGAAAGAGATCGCTCGTTTGAAAGTATCAGAGTGAGCTAAATGGCTATATTGAAAATAATTCGTAATATTGGTATGTAATATTGAGTGTTGAGATAGTTTGATTTTCACCTAAAACCCCCACAAGTAACGTCAAAAATACCCCCATTACCCCCATAAAGTTTGAGTGATTCAATGTATGACTACCAATTAATATTGTAAGAATATTATTCAGTTGTTTTCATTAGTATTAATTATTATTTAGGTCTCCTGTTTGTTAAGTTACAGACATATTGTTACGAAATTTTATCCCTTTTGGTTCAGTAATTTTGCAGTTTATCCCGACAATACAGCTCGAAATTTATGTAAAATATATAAATTGTGCCTAAATTCAATAGAACGTTGTTCTATATTAAATCATCTTCGCCATTATAAAAATTCTGCGCGAAACATGCAATTTCCACACATTCATAGCATATGTAAGATTTCTTATTCGACAGCGAACGATCTATAGAATGTCTTATTACTATTTATTACTAAGTACGTAAAATTTTGTGATCGTGTTTTCGCATTGAGCCTAAAGTGGCACTTTCGATCTTCTGCGTCCGTGTGAAAGTCGATTTCGCAATTGTTACAACAGTGGCGACAAAGTTGCTTCTATGTATTAGAGATTTATTGTCTACTAGCGGCCCGTACGTGCTCCGCTACGTATATGACCGCATAAATGGCATAACACAACAAAATAAAAAAACAATTGAAAAAAGTTTCAATATGACAGCACAATCGCCATCTGAAAAAAGTTTCAATTTGACAGAAAAATGCCTATTAACAAAACGAAACCGCCATTTATTGAATTCATTTGTTAAAAAAATGTGATAAATGAAGAACCTTTTGACCGGATTTTATGCAAACTTTACATAAACCATCTACTAAATAGTCTGAACAAAGCCTAAACATTTGGTTTAGATAGGTGAACCCGTTCTTGAGTTATAAAATTACAACGAAAAGTGGCATTGATTTTTATGTAATATATAGATGGGGAAGTGTTGCCATATAAGTTAGTTTTTTCGCACTTTCGCTGTCGTATACGAACTTACATAATTATTATTTATAAATTCGCCTTTGTGAGTCATGAGATTATTAGAATTCGTTATTCGTTTTCTTATCTAATATTCCCTTTTATGCTTAAGAGTATCTTGAAGTTCTTTGCAACCACCAAGGAAACGATAAAGTCTTTTGACATATTTTTTTAATTTTTTATTTGACTTGAACTAAAATTGTAATCCTGCAAATTTTGAAACATAATTTCATCATTAGTTAATTAATTGGGTGGGTAGTACCTACGAGTTCACGTAAAAGTTTTACCCTTTTGATGGAAAATCATGGTTATATATATAATTATATACCTAATCATTTATCTTACATTTAATTTCGAAATATGAGGCTTGTCTTGAATAAGAATATGAGGTCCTAGGAAGCTAAGCGTTAAATTCATATGGCAAATGTTTCTTTTTAATACTTTACGTTTAATGTTTGTGCTTTCTTGGTGTTATTTAAAAATAAATTAATGATGTAAGTCCCAAATGAATTTCGAATATACTACTTGAATGAATACTGATGTAAAAAGGTTGGGGTACATGGGTTAAAATTTATTAATGTAAAAAATCATTCTTTGCTTACCACAAAAATTTACTACTGAGCTGAATGCATGAAGAGATAGTCGAACCAATTAAACAAAAAATATAACATTGGAAAATCATTTTTTTTAAATTGTTAGTAAGTTTATGAATTCTTTGAACTTACTTATGTTGGGAGGACATATTTGACAAAATAAAATTCAAATATACATATTAAAACGAAGATCCTTACGGCATGCTTGGAGGAGATAGGAATTTTGCTGCGCGACCGAACTGAAAAAAATGTGATAGTAAAAACCGTAAGAAAAAACGGTGGAATAAAACCGTTAAATGAGACATGCGCAGGCGTGACAGTCGTATACACAAGCGAGTAGCGAGTAGTACAGTCCTTTCTCTCTCTCCCTCACTTCACCCTGCCAATGCATAGTATATACTCGTGAATTGTGTCGATCCTACATTAGCCGAAGGAACTTCGTTCCTACCTGGTGTTCCACGACACCACATTTATATTTTATATATAGAACTGCAAACGATAGGAAGGACTGTTATTCTAACTGGGTTTTTGTATTTTTTTTATTATTGTAACGACCGAAAATAATTGAGAACGTGCTAATATATTTTTTCTATTTTAGACTACTGTATCATTTCGGTAAAATTTTAAAAGAAGTTTAGATTCATGAATCTATTGGGAGATAGCTATAGGCTACTGCTAGAGGTTGCATTCCTAACAAAGAACTGAGGTCGTTTCCAAGTATTGCTGCCTCACTCTAGTGTATTGGCCTCTCTGTCTAAAAGTCTGGTGATATCAATTAGCAGAGCCAAAGTGAGAGAGAGGCCAGTACATTAGAGAGAGGCAGCAATATTTGGAAATGACATCGGCTCTTTGTTAGGAGTGTAACCTCCAGAATATTAAACTGTTGCAAGATTGCAACAAAGATTTTTTGAGTTGCTTGAATATGTCTGGTGTACATCAATGAAATGATTAAACTGGAATTTCAAGTTTTTTAGGTGATAATCTTTAGAAAACTTATAAGAGCCTATTGATATAACATGCAAGTCCACGATGGCATCTATAATTTTATATTTGTATAGAGATTATTTGCAAATTAAATAACGTTTATTCATAGCAAATGTATATATTACCGCAGTGTATTTATGTGTAGTATATGTTGTTTTTATACCAAATGATATTCTGTTTGGATAAACGTTATGTATATAATGTAACTTAGATATATAGGATATACGTGTGAATTTAAATTGAGTTTTATAAAAGACAATATTATAAGGATAACTTATTACATATTAACAGATTTTATTATGTTTGTATTTAAAACAGTTCATAATCCTTGTCCTTATATGTATTACATATTTGGTTTTCGTTAAAAAATAGTGACGTCATCACTAATGACTGACCAATAGAAGTGCAGATAATATAAATCCTCCAATAAGATTAATCGATGACGTCAGTGTCATCTTAACGCGAATGATTTGTAGTCTATTTCTATGTAGAGCCTATACCATGAGTTTGCGAAGCTATACTTGTTAGCGTCTCCGTGATTATTTGTATGAAAACTGTGAACAGCGCCTTTGCTGGTAGTTACCAGCAAAGGCGCTGTTCACAACTAAATTTTCGGAATCGTATATACATTGTAAGGATAAGGATAACTTGAATTCAAGTTTGAAGTAAATGTCGAAATTAAACAGGTGATATAGTTTTGTATACAGCTGAAATATTTGAAAGTGACATGCTCTCCTTTATAAATAAGAGAAAACGACCTTAACCAAAATAAAAACTAACTTGTGTATATATTTTTTTGTTTTATATATGTTTGCAAAATAAGTGGGCTGTAAGTTTTTATTGTGTCGAAAATTATGGAATTTGGTTGGTTGTTTACTCTCTTAAATGTATTTAGTTTGTTGTTTTTATTTAAAATGTTTATTTTAGTTTATTCACGTTATGTTAAATATAAGTGTTATGCGCACCAAATTTGGAGTTTTTTTTTCAGTAAAAGTGGCTACCTGATAGTATTTAGTGGCCCCAAAACAAGTATATTTGAATAATAATATGAATCCTAGAATTCTATCAATCGTAGCAACCCGATCTGCCGGGCAGACAATAAAAAAGGTGTTTTTTTTTTAATTTTCTAATAAAATAAAAGTTATACTAGAGATAGGATAAGTGCCCGTTTGGCGATAGGCTTCAACTATCACATTGTGGGACTAGTATCTTTGGCTAGCCGTGGGTGTCTTGGTTATCCCTCTCTCTTCCTCTGCTGAAGATAAGTTTTTTAGAATTTACTTTTATAAACATGTTATTTTTATAAATCCAAATAAAATTATTTGATTTGCAATTTTTCGCCAAACATGTACGTATTATGGCGTGATAAAACAGGAAAGACAGTGCGTTATTAATGAACTGGATTTACCAGAAGCCAAAGACCCTAAATATATCCTTACGTCTGTGAAGTATATCTTTCGTATTTTATCGCGTCATAATAAGTATGTGTTTTTAGGTGGGAAATTGCAGATTAAATTTTGTTATTTTATGTTAAAAAACAGAACAAGCACACAGCTTTCCTGATGGTAAGAGATAACGGTGGACTATAGATGCTATAGCTTCATCGCTGTCCTGTGGTCGCGTGGTCGCGGTGGTAGAGCCAATATGTAAATCTACCGGCTGTCTTACCTTCCGTGCCGGAGCACCACGTTGGCAAACCTCGAATTTGAGTTACTTGTTTTAGGCGCTACTCTTATAAATTACAAGGCAAATATATCAAAAATTGTTTATTTCTTAACATGCTATTAGCTTTGTTATAGCTAATTTTATGACATATTAGATTTCCCAAAAGAGATGTCATAATAAACCTTACCGCTTTGTTCAACTATGGTCCACAGGGCTCAGGTTCGATTCCCAACAGGAGATTTGTGTGATGAAAGTTGAATGTATGAATTCCGTGACAAGGTTGAATGTGTATTTTCCTTGTTTACTTGAACGTAGTTTTGCAAAAAAGAACCAACTCGCGCATGACAAAATTGTATTTAAGAGGTACTCGATAACATTTCAAATTACACCTTTTATCAACCATATATACTGATCAAATTTATATGGCAATTTAAATGGGCTCAAATTATCACTTTTTATATCTTTGTTTGTAATGGTAGGTGTGGTAATTTTGTTGCCTACTCACCAAACAAATTTTTAGTTATCGCTATCTTCTTTCAACGAAAATAATAGAAAGAGACAAACCACTTAGCGCTGTCAGATTAGTTTCTACAGACATTTCTACAGACGTTTAATCTATCACTCGGAAAACGTTGATTAAAAACATCACATTTGACATATCCGGACTAATCTGACATGTCTAAAATGTTCCATCTTTTGTTTTTGTTTCTGTTGAAGAAAATAGCATGCATCTAAAATATGTTTAGTTTGTGAACAGCAGAGTCACCACCATTGTCAATAGAAAGTGGATATTGGAACGTTTTTATCTTCATATATATAATTCTTCTGTGAGTATGTCACTGAACTCCTTCTAGACGGCTGGACCGATGTTGATGAAAGTTTTTGTGCGTGTTCAAGGGAATTCGAGAATGGTTTAGATTCACAATTTGGTCTCCTGGAAAATGTTTTTTTAATTAATTTTTTAATAATAAGTCGTTGTTAATTTTGGAATGTTTCACATCGGATCCGACAGACTGCGCTACTGTCGAAGCATTAATGTCAAGCGATACGAAGTTTGCTGGGTCAGCTAGTGTTTAAATATAAATTTTGGGCTTGGTTCCTTTTTGCAAAATTAGGTCCTATTCGACTTCTTAGTTTAACAGGCTGCCTATGTAACTTATTCTATGATAGTATTTATATAAATTTTGTAGTATGGGCTCGGTTCCTTTTTGTAAAATTAGGTCCTCTTCGATGTCTAAATTTTACAGGCTGCCTATATAGCTTATTCTATGATAGGTTGGCAACTTTCCCAACAGCGAATCACCGTAGTTGGAGTCTAGTACAATGACATCTGGCTTCAATGGGTCAGCGGCTACAGATGTGGGGACCAAGTGGGGGGCGGTTGAATGGATGATTTTCAGTTTTGAAGCGTTGAACGAATGTCGCGTGTCCCAGCTTAATACGTCCGTGCATTCTATGTGTCGCATGTATACGTGGTGGCTATCGAAGCCTAAGAGGGTAACTGCCTTCATGCGGTCGCCAAACACTGAAAATAAATACCTATAGCTTTAATACGGACAGTAACACGGAGATATTCAACTATTTGTATATACAAGAGTCTTATATTACCGAAGGCGGTATTCCCAAACGATTATGACTTAGAAACCTTCAAGAAAAGAGCGTACTTATTCCTTGAAGGTCGGCAATGCATCTGTGATACTCCTGGTGTTGCGGATGTCTTGGCGGTGGTGATCACTTTCCATCAGGTGATCCAAATGCTCGTTTACCATCTTTTGTATAGAAAAAATCGCAAAATGTTGCAAAATCGCCTTTATGGTTTAGCGGTCCGGGCTTAAACTTGATTTTTTGTGGTCCCAAGTTCGATCTCCAGGTTGGACACCAAAAAATGTGTATTTTCAATTCTTTAATATTATGTATAACGTTGCTTGGGATTTGACATGTGCGTAAACTAAATTTACTATAAAATATGTTTCATTCTATTTTAGGCTTGGTGTAGGTCGAGGTAAGTTTGGATCTTCTACTATTATATTTGCAAATATTATAAATGTGATGCTTATTAAAAAGGATCTTCATCCCCGAAAAAGCAGGCAGAGGCGCAACCAGGGCACCCACCACTAGCCGAAGACATAAAGTCCCACAATTTGATAGGTGGCAAGCCTATCGCCAACCGGGCACATGTCCAATCCCGGCCAACGTTACATTTATTATATAATTGAAAATACACGTTTTTTTATCTTTTTCTGATGCTCGACGCGGGAATAGAACTTGGGACCTTAAGAAGTCAGGTCCGACGATGGACCGCTAGACCCCAGAGGCAGTAATAATTTAATTTTGCATTAATAATAAGTACTTATTGTAAATGCCAAAGTCTGTTACGCTTTCAGGAATTAACCGATTTTGAAATTAATTATGCATGTAGTTAAAGACCCGAGTAAACACAAAGGGTACATTTAAAAACACAACTAAAGAACCAGTTTTTTTAAGATATTAAAAGATAAACAAGCCGACGGTTTTCCTGATGGTAAGCAATTCACGCCGCCTAGACACCAAAGGTGGTAATGGTGCGTTGCCAACCTGAGACCGGGATGTTAGGTCTCAAGCAAGAGTAGCTTTACTAATTACCATACCCTCCGAACCGGAATACGTTAACGGCAAGTACTGACGTTATGGCGGTAGGACTAGGTAAGGCCGCCGCAACCATCCGGGCGAGTCGCTGTGAAACTCCACCACCTAGTCACATATCAGTGTTGGTGACGGTAAGCACTTGCTCGCCTTTTCGAGCTGATTGACAGGAAGGCAGATGGTATATTATTATGCAAAGGATCCCGGACCAATACAGGGCTTAAACAGTTTAGGAAGAATATGAAAATCATGTTGAAGTTAACCAAATTTTGTCCGAAGCACCTCTTTTACTTGATTGCGGGTAAATAACAAGTATATAATCTATATATTAATACGTGATGCCAAAACTGTGGACCCCTTTTTACGAAAATTGCGCGGATGCAGGAGTATAAAATTCGGCATACTTATAGTTTATGTGTAGGAAAAGTGCAAAAAGCTAATATTTTTCAATAATAATGCTTATAAAGTACATTAAATCAATAAATAATACATTACCCACACTACCATGCATTTGACACACTAACAAATATATTGATGATAATGATAGAAGATCATAGACGGCGCACTATAAAGTGTGTGTGCACTATAAACAAAGTAGTTGATCTTGAGACACGAAGATGGCATTCTTATCAACAAGATATTAAAATGTACTATAGTCGATTTTCGACCAATCGGCGACCACTAGTAATATTAAAAACTTAAGTAGCTCTTTGAGAAGTAGAAGATACGTAATCTTAAATTGTAACGTTCATCCCTGGTTCACGTTACCTACAAACTTGTATGTTACGCAGTTTATTATAAAGTATAAAGGACAAACCTCTTAATGTAGAATCAGAGTTTTTCCTCTTCAAAACTGCTGTATCCAGCTCTAGAAGGCCTTGATGTTCAAGTCTTATGATGATGAGAAAGGAGTGGACCAGCTTCTGTGTGATCAGGGCTAGTTGTATGCCTGGAGCTGGGGCACATGCTATGATGAACCACCCAGAGTCTGCATTTGTATCGTAAACGAGGATGGCTCCGCGGGACGCATCAGATATATATCTGTAACGAAAAGATATTATTGTAGTTCAGACCCGACAGACAAGAGGGATGGTTAAGGTTTGTCCGTGTTTATTGGTCGATGTGTCAGCGTATATGCCTATCTCCATCGACTTACCTTATCGGGTTCGATTTGCAACAAGGATAGACATTTATGTGCTAAAAATCTAGATGTATGGATTTCTAGGATCTATTTATTTGTTAAACTTATTCTACGAGTAGTATCTTTTTAGGTATTTCCATGTCAGTTATACTATATCTACGACTAACTTCTATAACACAAGCATATAATTTGCTCTCTATGTCAATAAAAATAGGTACCATTCAACACTCCACTTCTCTGATCTCTCACACAATTTTCATGAAATTTGGAGCACACATAGAATTTAACTTAGATTACCACAAAGGATAGTTTTCATGCCGAAAAAATCTGTGATCTTTTACCGTTATCATCAATTTATTACAATATATTAATATTTACACCGTGACATTTGACTAGGTGGTAGAGTTTCGCAGCGACTCACCCTTATTGGTACCACCACCTTACCTATTCCTGCCACCATAACGTCGTGACGTGTTCCGGTTTGGAGGGTAAGGTAGCCGGTAAACTTACTTTTGCTCGAGGCCTAACATCCCGGCCTCAGGTGGCAACGCACCATTACCACCTTTGGTGTCTCTAGGCGACGTGAATTTCTTACCATCAGGAAATCCGTTTGCTTGGTTGCCTTCCATTTTCATTAAAA
Organism: Calephelis nemesis; assembly: GCA_002245505.1. Taxonomy (NCBI): domain Eukaryota; kingdom Metazoa; phylum Arthropoda; class Insecta; order Lepidoptera; family Riodinidae; genus Calephelis; species Calephelis nemesis. The sequence goes on from NJDD01005726.1 coordinate 86,552, forward strand.
AAATATTTGTTTGTGTGTGTAAAATGTATTGTAGTGTGGGTAATGTTTTATCTATTGATTTAATGTAATTTATAAGCATTATTATTGAAAAAAATTAGCGTTCTGCACTTCTCCTACACATAAATTATAAGTGTGCCAAATTTTATGCTTCTCCGTCAGTACAATTTTTCGTAAAAAGGGATTCAAATTATTGGTATCACGTATTAATATATAGATACCAGAATCAATATAATAAGCACCCAACCCCTACCCAGAAATGTAAATAACTAAATGCGCATCACCCAAATGCCTGCCCCCGTAGGGAATAGAACCCGAGCCTCGCGGTTGGTCAGTGTAGCTAGGCGTGTACGTTAGACCCTCGACCAACGAGGTGGTTAAAGGAGTAATCAAAAGTGTTAATGTAGGTCTGTTACATAACCCATATGACGACTTAATAACCTTCTTAACTGTGGAAACTGTTAAAAATTACAAACTACTAGCCGACCCCGCAAACTTTGTATCGCTTGACATTAACAGCTACAACATAATATATGCTTCGATAGTAGCGCAGTCTATCGGATCCAATGTGAAACATTCCAAAATTAACAACTGCTTATTACTAAAAAAGTAATTTATAAAGCATTTTAAAGGAGACCAAATTTTGATTCTAAACAATACTCGAATTCCCTTGAACACACCAAAAAAATCATCAAAATCAACAAACACACGAACACAAGAGTTATATATATAAAGATATATTAAGATTGTTAACTTTGGAACTCAAGTTAAAAGGTAATCTTACATCATAATATATTATGTGAGGTACCTACCCAACCATTTTAAGCTTCCTCGTGATGTCGAAAAGGTTATAAGGACTTGATTACAAAACTGAGGACTAATGTTATACTTTGTGACCTAACTGCTAACCTACTTACTTTCTATTTTATCAACTCACTCCGGAAAGGATATTATTAAATCATCTGTATTTTTTTGTTCTCAAAAACTTCGTCAATAATGAAAAGATTGTAATGGTTTTTGAAAAGTAAGTCATGATTTAGAAGTGGTCTCATGATCCGACCAGCAGAGGTTTATGTGTTTTACTTAACAAGAAGCCCGCTGGCACGATGGACAAATTTTCATGTTATTATACAACTAAATCATTCTCTTGAATCAGATCATTTATTAAAAAACCACATCAAAATCAGTTCCGTACTTTAAAAAATCTAAACAAACATAGAAAAAGTGCCGCAGAGCGGGTTAGGGCGTTCCCTGGAGGCGACGCGTACCGATCCGCCCTCGTCGGTACGAAAAGAGGCAGATGCGGCGATGGGGGCCGCCACCCAT
>NJDD01005726.1:89604-113875 GCA_002245505.1 Calephelis nemesis
AATGAATGTGAAGGAAGCAAGACAGGTTTGTCAGGATCGTGAGGTCTGGCACTCGATACTCTCTGCCTACCCCGTAAGGGACTTGGCGTGAAGATATGTATGTGTAAACAAACATAGGGACAGACAACGGAAAGCGGCTTTTTTATACTATGTACCTAGTATTTACGTACGTTACGTACGTAACGTACGTAACGTACGTACGTACGTAACATTTAATGAAAATAATTTTATAAAAACGTTTAAAAATATTTGGTTTCGGATTAGGCAACCCATTTTTAATTGATTTATTAATACACTAAATTCACTATAAAATATGTTTAATCCTATTTATTATCAGCTCGAGTAAGGTCGACTTAGTTTGGGATCTAAGACCATAAAATATACTTACATGTATGATTTGATGCCCATAACGTATTCAACCACAATATTCTGCAGTTGTGATGTCGGCTCCGTCAAGGTATCCAGTTTGATGGTCTTGGTAACTTTCGCCAACAAAATGTTGATCTCCACCACTTTAGGAGGACACATGCAGCGAGGTAGTTCCTGGGTTTCTACAATGCCGTTGTCTAGAATCCATAGATTACCCTGACAAATATCAGACATTTTAATTAAATTAAAAAGGCATCTTCACGCTCATATCCCCGAAGGGGTTGGCAGGGGCACAACCAGGACACCCACGACTACCTGAAGACACTAAATCCCACAATGTGATAGGTGGGAAGCCTATCACCTCGTAGAGTATGTATTATTCTTAGCTAACCGGACACATATCCAATTCCGGGCACCATAATTTTTATAAGACAATTGAAAATGTACAAATGTTCAAACCCGGGACCTCAAGAAGTCAAGTCCTACGCCAGACTGCTAGATGACATTAAAAAAAAGATTTAATCAAAAAATATAAATAAACATCCACATGGAAATCGTAAGTACAGCAGTCATCATTAATCTCAGTCAGAGAGATGAAGGATACGAACCTGCACGAGGTTGCGACTAGACGGGTAGTAACTGCCTAGCGCTATTCGAACCAATGTGTACTATATACGTACATATACAGGTACGACTGGGCGATTATTATTCTTTTTTAAAATTGAGTACAAAGTTGCTAGACTAATGGGTAGATAGGTAAGGACGTAAACTTCCAATAAACATTGTTAAATGTAGATAGGTAGGAATGTCTTAAAAATTGTATATAGCTGAATATATCTAATATATAAAATTGAACAAAGTATTTATAGCTTTAGTGTTAGTTTAGCTATATTTGTTTTATAAAGGCCCTAACTTAGTTTTTTAAATACCCTTCACCAATCACCATAGATTAGGTATAGCTGTCTGGCAGAGATCGTTCCGAAGCGCTAAGATCGCCTTTGTGTACCATAAGTTAAGTAATATATGTGAAAGAATGTCCATTTTTGTAAATTTTGGTGCATAATAAAGTGTAATCATCTATATGTTAATACGCGAAGCAAAAACTTTGGACCCTATTTCACGTACTTTGCGTTAACGGAGGAGTATGATATTTGGCACACTTATAGTTTAAGTGTAGGAGAAGTGCAGTTACGCTAATATTTTTTCATGATAATATTTATAAAGTGCATTAATTCAAGAAATAAAACATTACACGTACTACCATGCATTTGACATACACAAACAAATATATTGATGTTGACGATAAAAGATCACAGATGGCGCACTAAAAAATTTTGGAAACAAAGGAGTTGGTCTTGAGAAATGAAGATGGCGTTCTTATCAACAAGATTTAAAATTTATTATGGTCGACCAACGGGCGACCACTATTTAATTTTTCTAGACCATAAAACTAATCTTTAAAAAATATACCTTGGCCATTCTGCCATCAAAACGTTAATGCTCGATACTGTAGTGTTCATGTATGAAAGGTATCCGATAAACTTAACTTGGCAAGCTGTTCTAGATCATTGCTCCAGACTTTAAAAAAGGAAGGCGTTCTTAATTCAAACGTATGTTGCTACCTATATTAAACCCCTTATTGAAAAGGTCAGAAACTATGTTAGGTTACCAAATTTTGATAGATTTTGTTACGTTTTTTTAATTGAACTGGTTGTTACTTTAATAGTTATCTTTACATATTAAAACTAGCTGACCCGGCAGACGTTGTTCTGCTACTTTTTTAATGTAATTTTAGTAAAAAAAATTGGGGTGGCTTACCCTCGTCACTTAGGGGTATGAAAAAAAGATGTTGGCCGATTCTCAGACCTACTTAATATACCTACTCAAAAAATTTCATGAGAATCGGTCAAGCCGTTTCGGAAGAGTTCAATAACGTACACCGTGACACTAAAATTTTATATATTAGATACGATAAATCTCCCTCGCATCACATCTGAATATGGACCGGTTATGCAAATTATTTTTTGTTGCGTTAGTGATTGTCAGGAGAGGGTTCTTATGAAGAGAAAAACCAAGAAAACTGCAGGGAAAACAGGATTTTTTTTCCATACAAACTCTTAGTAGCTGCTACACTGTATGCAAAGATTAAGTATTACTGTTGGTCGCCCATTGGTCGAAATTCGACCATAATAAATTTTAATATCTTGTTAAAAAGAATCTTCATTTCTCAAGACCAACTACTTTGTTTCCAAACTTTTAGTGCGCCATTTGTGATCTTTTATCATTATAATTAATATATTTGTTTGTGTGTGTCAAATGCATGGTAGTGCTGGTATTTTTTTATTTATTGATTTAATGTACTTTATAAGTATTCTTAATTCTTTTTATGTTGTAGAAATTATTGTCAAAAGAAGTTCATTAAAAATAACAATATTCCTAGTTAGGACAGTACAATGTTTGGCGGCTCTGCTAGTATTTAATAACACGTATTTCATATTCAACCTAGACCTTTAAAAAGTCAATATACTGCGTTTAAATCAGTTTGACGTTGTGCATAAACTAATAAGGCCATTAATACTAATTATAGCTTAAAATTGACCTTCGAATAGTAATATTTAAAAAAGGCAGCGACTATAAATAGTTCTTAAAATTAATCTATTTTATCGTTATATCCTTACGCACGTGTCATATGTCAATTACCATGTCTAGAGATATATAATAAAGTAACTAATGTATTTTAAGTGGTTTTATTTTAACATAATTACAGGTTACAATCTGTACCAATATATTTGCGTTTGTTTGATTGTCCTTTCATGTCACTGAGCGCTGTTATGGTCTAATTTTAAACGACTCGAAAAAGGAGGAAGTTCTTAATTCGACTGCATGCTATTTTTATTTTTTTAATGTTTATATCGCAATAACGCGTGAAATAACTGACTTTGGTGGTCCTTTTAAAAATATAGGTCATGATGCCGAGGTAATGATTTTATTATTATGCAAATACGATGTCAAAATAGACCAAAATGTATGCGCTATCACTTCATAACTAGTATAAAACAAAGTCGCTTACTCTGTCCCTATGCCTCTTTGTATGTTTAAATCTTTAAAACTACGCAACGGATTTTGATGCGGTTTTTTTGATATTTGAAGTGAATGAAGAGAAAGGTTTGTATGTATATTTCATAACCACGCGAAGCCGGGGAAGGCCGCTAGTTATGTATAAGTAAACATTATGAATGACATGTTGATGAAACTTATGTGGGACTATTTTGAAATCATTGATGGAAAGTACTTATGCTGTGCTAAACTTATTTCTGATGCAATGCTATCTTTTTCCATTGACACAAAAAGAAAAGGGATGGGGCATGTTTGACATGTATATGTCCGGAGAAGTCACTTCGTTACATTTTTAATCAACGATTTCAAATCTTAATATATATAAATCTCGTGTCACAATGTTTGTCCTCAATGGACTCCTAAACCACTTAACCGATTATAATAAAATTCGCACACCATGTGCAGTTCGATCCAACTTGAGAGATAGGATAGCTTGTATCTCAATTTATGGTAAAAAAATTATCATCCGAGCGAAGCCGGAACGGGCAGTTAGTAATAGATTAAAAGTCTGTACATTCGGGAGTTTTGGCGCCATCGAGAGATAACATGGTCGAATTTTTTTCATAATTATTGAATTTCGTGTGTATTTTGAGTGAAATTACTCAATTTTTGTGGCATTTTGTACAATTTTGTTCAGTGAAAGTACACAAATGGAATAATCATTAAAATATTAGCGTATCGTGTATTTCCTTGTTGCTGCCAAATCTCACTAAATGAGCTTGAGTGATAAGATCACCGCTTTACCCAAGACCTTGACATGACTGACGACTTATGACCAATTAATTATTATTGAATCCTTTTGGTAATATTGATGCAAATTGCTACTGGACTAATGGCGAAATGCTAACGCGAATGCTAAAATCTTAAGAAAGAAGAAGTCTGTAAAGTCCATAGAAATAGGTAATACCTCTAATATAAGGTCAATGTTATGCCGCGATGTTAGGCCGCTTGCGCAAGTCTAAAGGCTACACTACTCTCCAGACCAGAATATGACAAAGTCAATGTGACGGCTGGAATAGGTAAGGCGGTGGATCCATAACCGGGCAAATTCTTGCACAGCACTCTAACACCAGTAAAGTTAAGTACTAACTAATCTGACAGCACTAAAAGTATTTTGTCTCTTTCTATTACTATAGTCAAGCTAAGTTAGTCCGGGCTCCTTTGTAGAATAGACCATCTGCCTTCCTTGCCAGGCAGCTTGTAAAAGGCGAGCATAGGCTTACCACCACTAACACCGTGACATCCTACTAGGTGGTAGAGTTTGGCAACGATTCGCCCGGATTGGTACCACCGCCTTACCTATTCCTGCCGCCATAATATCGTGACGTGTTCCGGTTCGGAGGTTAGGGTAGCCGGTAAACTTACTTTTGCTCGAGGCCTAACATCCCGACCTCAGGTTCGCAACGCACCATTACCACCTTTGGTGTCTCTAGGCGGCGTGGATTTCTTACCAACAGGAAATCTGTCTGCTTGTTTGCCTTCCTATAACATAAAAAAAATCTATATCACCAACCAGGTACCAACCCCGGATAACGTTTTTTTTAGTAGAACATTAAAAAACATTTTGAGTTGTTCGACCCAGGACCTTTACAACTCAAGCAATTAACGCCAACATCGAACCACTAGACACGGCCGCAGAGGGTGTAGTCAGTAGTGTATACTAGTAAGAATTAAGGATTGACATCCTTATATATATACAGGAGCGATCAGCGAATACGCACACTGATCTCTTGAAAGACACCTTAGATGTTATAGGTGAGTCGCTGTCCAGTGGCCGGGATGCTAGGCCAATTGTGCAAGTCTAATGGCTACACTACTCTCCAGACCAGAATATGACAAAGTCAATGTGAAGGCTGGAATAGGTAAGGCGGTGGATCCTTACCCGGGCAAATTCTTGCACAGCACTCTAGCTCTAACACCAGTAATGTTTAAACCTAATACACAGGCTTTCTGTCGCGTAGTTTTATTTAAGATACTAATATAGCCTTATAAGGCTTCGGCTTATCAAATGTGTTTCTTGCTGACTGCGAAATGCAGTTACCTCGTCGAGATTAGCTATAGACAGGTCATGACTTTGTTTTGGTGTCAGAGCTATAATTAATTATTTAGGCCAACCTCCTGTGGCGAATGCAGTTCAAGGCTCGTTTTTAACCGATTCCAAAATAGGAGGAGGTTCTGATTTTGACTGTTTTTTGTATGTTTGTTAAGTGATTACTCGGCTAATAGCCATTTTAAAAAAAATGTTTAATGTGTTACCAACCTCGCGGTTTTTGCAACTTCACTGGGCTTTGTGGGTCGAGCAGAGTGCTCAGCCTGAGACATCATTATTTAGATAGATTCCCTACGACAGATGAAAAATAAGCCTTTGTTTTGCTCATTCTGCGTAAGCAGTGTAACTTTTGTGGCAAATAATCCTTCAAACGACACAGAATGTGACAAGCTTAACTGACGTTCCCACAACCCACCTTCGCGACCGAAACACGAATATAGGAAGAGCTCGGGAAATAATATAAATTTTCACGTTCTTTACATGTGATAACCCTACCTAAAGTGGGAACTTTATGTAGGAACCTCCCACCTCCGCGACCAGATCACAAATAGAGTCCGAACACGGGAAACAAAAACACTTGTCACGTCCTTCGCCAACTTTGTCGAAGCACTCACCACAGAGAACACCAAATCGCATTCGATGTAAGTACGTTTCGCCTCGACACCGAGGCATCCTCAAGAATCAAATATGTTCCGTACAACGTCAAAAACAAGGGCTGTCTCCCAGGAGACCGTACCTCGACTTGGTGCCTACATTGGTGATACCACTACTCATCCATTAAGTCCACCCAGTAACCAGAACGCATTCTGGTTACTGGGTTAGGCGCCTGGCGCAAGAGAAATCTTCGTCACCGAGACCGGCGGCGACGGTGTAGTGTCTTGAGAGTTTGTGTTTGGGATGAGAGGGAGGCTTGTGTTTGCCGCAGTTATTGGATCTGGAAAATCCGGTAGGACTTCGATATTTTTAATATTATGGGGCCATTAGTGTGCGGGCTTGCGTATGCTTGCGTGTGTGTGTGTGTGTGTCTGTGTGTTTTGAACGATTAGATAGATTTTAATGTGGATTTTTCGTTTGAAAGCAGAAAGTATGATCAAGATGGTTTTTGTTGGTGATTCTGCTATTCATAAACTTTTTTAATCAACGTTTTCCGAGTGATAGATTAAACGTCTGTAGAAATGTGGTGTACCTACAAACTAATCAGCTGACACTATAAGAGTTTTGTCTCTTTCTATTACTTTCATTGAAAGAAGATAGCAATAACCAAAAATAAGTGTGGTAAGTGCGCTACAAAATTACCACCATCAGCAACTTTACATTATTGTGTATGTTTATTGATTTTTTTTTAAAATTTTAACGTCATTCTATGAATTTAGTGACCATAAGATTATAGATAAATATTTGAGCTAGATTAAATAGGTACATGACTGGACAAGAAGGAGGCTTTTGAAATCGGGATTTAAATTTACATTTACTAGGTGGTAGAGTTTCGCAGCGATTCGTCCAGATTGGTACCACCGCCTTACCTATTCCTGCCGCCATAACGTCATGACGTGTTCCGGTTCGGAGGGTAAGGTAGCCGGTAAACTTACTTTTGCTCGAGGCCTAACATCTTAACCTCAGGTTGGCAACGCACCATTACCATTTTTGGTGTCTCTAGGTGGCGTGAATTTCTTACCATCCGTCCGGGAATCCATCTGCTTGTTTGCCTTCCTATAATATAAAAAAAACATAGGGTTTAGACAAAAACCGTAGTCAAAATCTGACCTCGTTGGTCGAGTGGCTAGCGTACACGCCTAACTACACCGCCCAAAAGCGAGGCTCGCGTTCGATTACCGACGGCGGCAGGCATTTGTGTGATGAACATTTAGATGTTTGCATTTCCGGATGTTTATTAAATTTATTTTGGTTTCTATTTAAGTTTTTCTATATATTAGAATCGTTGACTAACACCCATAACACAAGCATATAATTTGTTTACCTTAGGTTAGATTCAATTTGTGTCACTTGTCCAGGGATAGTTATTTAATTATTTATTTTTTTATTCTTATTTCCTTTGATTTCCAAAGAATGAAGGATTAATCCTTGATTCAATAAACAAGGTGAGATATAATTAGTATACAAGGTAAGAGTGAAAACTAAAGTTTTGTGTAAAATTATTTTTCTAAATAGCCATGGCAATTTCAAGCAACTATTAAATTGACATGAAAGTCGCTACTAACCAAATGGTCAAGGTGAACATCCACAGCGTTTTGTACCGCCTCGCAGTCCGCTAGCGAGTGGGCTCGGACATTCGGAAAGGGTTGAAGTTCGACACCACGTTTCCCATGGGCTATGAGCCATAATGTCGCCATAACTCCTCGACGTAGTCTGAAAAAAAGTAACAGTAACAGTAGTATCTTCACCAGTCCACCAACGACAAGCCGAAGACACTAAGTCTTAGTGGTAGGTGGCAAACCGGGTACATTTACGGGCAACGTTATTTTTAATAGAAAAGTGAAAATACAAATTTTCTAGTTGTTTTGATGCCCGGCCAGGGAATTGAACCCAGGACCTTAAGGGGCTATATACGCTAAAATACGTCAGCAGTTTACTGTTTTTTTTTCATACAAAGCAATCATGGATCTTGCTGACAAAAATACACAAGATTAACATGAATATGCTTTACTAGACTAGTGTTTCCAAAACACGATTCATTTCACTTTGCTCGATAGAAAAAAATCAAAAATTCAACCCTTTTTTGAAAGCTTTTGCTTTCTGTCTACTTCAATTGTGAAAATATCGACACCAGATTTAACGTAAACATAGATAAGTACTATACCTAAAAGATAAGTGTTTCAGTTTTTATACTTTTTTTCAAATTACTTTTATAGTGTCAAAAATAGTGATTTGTCGCTTAAGACGTTTACTTTAGAGCGCCAATGTTGTTCATAGTAATCATGGAACGGGGAAGCGCGGTGATTGGCTCTTCTGGCTGACTGAGTATGGGGCCTTAAGAAGTCAAGTCCGACACAGGGACGCTAGACCACAAAGGTAAAAGTTTGAGGGATATATTGAAGTTCTTATAAAGCCTTCTCCATTATATCAGTGCTTGCAATTGTTGCGTTCCAGTTTGGAAGATAGCCGATAAGTTTACGCAACAAACTTAATATGTCAGTTTTAGATAGGAGAACCTGCAAGATATCAAACTAAAGACTTATGACCAACCTGTCACTGATTTATTAGCTAAAAATCTGTCGAGCATTGTTTCTTAGTATTATACAGCCTTCATTTTATTAAAAATTATGTATTTTCAATCTGCGATAGGCTTGCCACTTATCAGTTTGTGGAATTAAGTATCTTCGGCTAGTCGTGTGCGCCCTGGTTATGCCTCTGTCTACGTCTTCGGGGACATAGGCGTAAAGTTAAAAAATTAAAAAAATACGTTTTTTAATGTTTTATAGGCATCTAAGTGTCAGATTTTGAGACAAGTAGGTAAATGTTTTTGACAACGTGTGATTAATTTTCGAATGGCATAACTATTTTGGTTTATCAAAGGCATAATTGTTACATCTTAACCGACTATTTTATCTTCTTAAAAAATACAAACAAATAATACAGTACCTGATTAAAACCAATTTTATATCTGGTTAAAGATATCTTCTTATATATAAAAATGAATCGCTAAATGTGTTGGTAAGCGCATAACTTTCGAACGGCTGGACCGATTTGGCTAATTCTTTTTTTATTGTGTTAGTTATTATGAGGAGAAGGTTCTTATGAAGAGAAAACTGGGAAAAGTTGCAGGGAAAATGGGAAAAATAATACTATATTATTTTCTATACTGAACGGGTGCAACAAAGTTCATCGGGACAACTATTTTTTTATATAAAACTTTGGAAAGAAGAGATAGTATAAAATAAGTAGATAGAAGTACCTACTAAAATAAACTATTACGAAAGAAAGAAGGTATTTTTAAAGGCTATGTAGTGTAATATTACGTAAGGTTTCAGTGTCAATTTAATACTTATACTTGTTTATGAAAAAAACTGAGTTCATCACCTACAAAAAAAAAACACTCCGACCAAAGAGAATATAATTCCTACATTTTAACTCCGATATTGTAACTTTGGAGCATTATGCTTTTTGTTTTTTTTTTATTTTTGGCATGGGCGTAAGCATCGGCCATAAATCAAATTTAATTTTGTATCAACTTAACCGATTTCAAAAATCTGATTTTTATGATTTCAAATAGTCATAAATCGTCAGAGTCATATACAAGTCGGGGTCTAAGGTCGGTATTATGAGTAAGGATGACCTTACTCATGATTGCTAAGTAAGTTTTTTGAGAGTTTTGGCGCCATCGAGTGAAAATGGTGGAAGTTTTTTCATAATTATTGAGTTTCGTGTTGATATTGAGTGAAATTAGTCAATTTTGGTGGCATTTTGTACGATTTTGTTCAGTGAAAGAGCACAAATGAAATAATCATGAAGAAATTAGCGTATCATGTATTTCCTCGTTGCCGCCAAATCTCCTTACATGAGCTTGTGTAATGAGGCCGCCGCTTTACCCAAGAGCCTGACATGACTTCCTGACGACTTATGACTAATGACTAATTATAATTTATTAAAATTGATATAAAATTTGATGCAAATTTCTACTTGACGAATGGCAAAATACTAACGTGAAGGTCAAAAGTTAAAGAACGAAAGAAAGTAACAGTTTTCGCCATCAAGAAAATAAACAATGGACTGATTTCTTCATCAATATTTCACTTATTCACTCTGAATAAAATTACTTATACAAATTTTACCTAAACTGTCTAACTCTACATGAAAACAGTATTTTTTATACGTAAAATTCAAAACTAATTAGTTAGGAAAAAACTTCTTTCATTTCCCCTTGTTAGTCCGGGCTCCTTTTCAGGCAGCTCGTAAAAGGCGAGCATAGGCTCCGTCACTAAAATCGTGACATCTGACTAGGTGGTAGAGTTTCGCAGTGAATCGCCCGGATTGGTACCACCGGCTTACCTATTCCTACCGCCATAGTGTCATGACGTGTTCCGGTTCGGAGGGTAAGATAGTTGGTAGACTTTCTTTTGCTCGAGGCCAAACATCCTGGCCTCAGGTTGGCAACGCACCATTACCACTTTTGGTGTCTCTAGGCGGCGTGAATTTCTTACCATCAGGAAATCCGTCTGCTTATTTTCCTTCCAATATCATAAAAAAATATCTTAATCCTATCAAACTTCCTTAATTTACCTGTTGTAATCAGTAAATTACGACTTTGCAACATTTTTTTTTGACTTCCGATCCGATTGCTGGCATAATGTATCCTGAAAAACGTAAATCTATATTCACATAAGTTTTAGAAATGAAAATTTAGCAATATAATATTTACCAATATAATTCAGTTGCCTAAATAGCAAAATCCTTTTAAATATTACGTAGTTTCAAGCAGAGGTGCATTCTTACGCAGTAATTACACACTCTGCATGCACCGATAAAAAAGTCAAGGTAAACATGGTTTTGGAAAGTAAGTCTGCCCCTAAAAATCTAAAAATAGCCTTACATTTATTTTTAAATCTGTACTTGACACTGATTTAGTTCTTTGATTACATATTACAATATACAGGATGTACATGTAACCGAAAGATAAATTTAATATTTTTATAGTTAGTCGCTTCCATGGTTGAGCGGTCCGATGTTGGACTTGACTTTATAAGATCCCGTGTTCGATCTCGGAACATATTTTTTGAGAAAATGGGATATGGGCGTGAAGATACTAAAAAAAAGTATCTTCACGCCCATATCCCCGAAGAGGTAGGCAGAGGCACAACCACGACCAGCCGAAGACAATAAGTCCCACAATGTGATAGGTGGCAAGCCTATCGCCAACCGGGCACATTTCCAATCCCGACCAACATTTTTTTTATTAGAAAACTGGAAAAGTCCAATTTTATTTTTGTTGGCCGACCCGGGATTCGAACCCGGGACCTCATGCAGTCAAGTCCAACACCCGGACCGCTAGACCACAGAGGCGATAAAGTATCTTCACGCCCATATCCCCGAAGAGAGGCACAACCAGGGCACCCACGACTAGCCGAAAACACTAAGTCCCACAAGGATATGGGCGTGAAGATACTAGTTTTTTGTAATTATGTACGTATTACCATAAGATTCATAAAGTATGTATGTTAGACTGCAAGAGGTTTTTTTATCTTTTAAGAATTGTATAACACTTTTTTGTCGTCTGTAATAAACTTTCCAGTAATCACTAACTAAAAAAGGAGTATTATATTTTAAACGTTTATGTGTCTGTCTGTCGTATCATAACATTTGAACGGATAGACCGATTTCGATATCATCTTTTGAGTTAGTAAGATAAAGCAATCAAGATGGCCCCTATCTGTATTACATGCTAGTTTTGTAACGGTTTATTTCTTTTTTTAGTGTTATTTAATGTTATGTTTAAATCAAACTGAATTTCAAGACCGTTATCAATTTTTTCAACTACGCACACATGTTCGATATGTTTGACAATAAATAAGTGAAATAATAAAAATATCGTACTTGTTACAAAATTAGGTACAGTACTGCTATTTAAATTACACTCTTCGGCTTTACACTTTTTACACTTTATACTATTATTTTTAAGTTGGCTCACCTAATCTAAATTTAAGCGAAATGATTAATTATGTAATAACAACTTTATATATGCCGAAAATATGACGAATATTGCCGAAGTGCATGATTTAAATAGAGCTCCTGTATTTTTAAATATGACGGATACATATAATTATTTTTTATGCACATGCAATATATTTTATGTAAAGTTGTCATGGTTTTTTCATATTAAGGAAATAGTAACATCCTGTATGTTCAATTGCTTCGAAAGTGGACTACGACAAAGTTATTTTTGGATTTTAATGATCGTTTATGCTTAAAATAATTATTACAACACGCATTTACTTTTTAGACTAAGGTCCTGTTACTTTGAGTTTGACTTGTATTTTTTTTTATGATATTAGAAGGCAAAAAAGCAGACGGATTTCCTGATGGTAAGAAGTTTACGCCGCCTGGAGACACCAAAGGGAGTAAAGGTGCGTTGCCAACCGGGATGCCAGGAGCAAAAGTAAGTTTACCGGCTACCTTACTCTCCGAACCGGAACACGTCATGACGTTATGGCACCAGGAATAGGTAAGGCGGTGATACCAATCCGGGTGAGTCGCTGCGAAACTCTACCACCTAGTCAGATGTCATGGTGTTAGTGACGGTAAGCCTATGCTCGCCTATTAAGAGCTGCCTGGTAGGAAGGCAGACGGTCTATTCTGCAAGGGAGCCCGGACCAACACGAAAGAAATTATTATTAAATTATTCAATTCTGAAAAACGTCGCTATACCTACATGAAGAATATGACGTTTTTCATTTTATTGAAGTTGGTAGTTTATAGTGTGTTTTTAGATTTTACCAAGTAATAGATTTCTGCGAAGACTACCTCAGTGTACTTTGCTTAATGTAATTAAAATATTTAGATTTTAAAAACAAAACTTTACATATATACCTAAATTACCATTATTTTCTCAGAGAAGACTTAGATGAATATTCTTAAAATTAAACTTGGCGATAAATTCACATTTATGTTTTTAGCAATGTCTTTATTTTTATGTTCCGTGGGAAGAGTGTATTTCTTACAGCGAAAATCAATTTGAATGTTTGCCCTATATATACCTCACATAAAAAAAAAATTGATGCCTAGGTATATTTTTTGTAAACTGACGTGCTCATTTCTTAATAAAGTCTTCGAGTCTTTGGTCTTCACATTATAATTTCAACACCACAATGCTAGTTGGAAATATAGAATAATTTTAATAATACTTGCTACATCTAATTGCAAATTAAATGTGGTAACTGGTATTATTATAATTTTATAAAAACTATTTATATCTTGTAAAACTATTTTTACGGTGTGCAGTTTTGATGAGTTTTGATGAAAAATATTCATGAATAAGTTTTACAAATTTGGATTCCGCAACTAAACCAGAAAATGTTTGTTGTTTAATGTAATTCACGACTTTGTACAATTATAATATACAAGTATGAGTTACATACATATTTGGTATTTTCCTCATGTTTAGGCTTTTTATTTAAAACGACACTATTTGGGAAATTTCCGCTCTAACTATTTGAAGGTACAAAATTGAAAAAACTGGGTTTGGATGGTTAATGGATATAGGCATACTTTGTACGTGAATACAATTGCTTAATGGGTAAAATTTCAACAATATGCATCAAATAAATCGATAATCATTATAATATTATATTTCGCCTCTGTGGTCTAGCGGTGCAAGTGTTGGACTTAACTGCATGAGGTCTCGGGTTTGAAACCCGGGTCGGGCACCAAAAAGAAAATTTGGGTTTTCCAATTTTCTAATGAAAAAAATGCTCTGGATTGGATATGTGCTCCGTTTGCGATAGGCTTGCCACCTGTCACATTTTAGGACTTAGTGTCTTCGGCTAGTCGTGAGTGTCCTAGTTGTGCCTCTGCCTACCTCTTCAGGGATATGAGCGTGAAGATACTTTTTTTTAATTATAAATCCATATTTCCATATATTCCAATATTGCTTAACAATATAAAAGTGAAAGTCTGTCTGTCTGTCAGTTTTTTATGGTTAAACCGTCAGACTGATTTTGATGAAATTTGATATTAACACTGTATAAGATTTGAGTTCAATCATAGCCTATTTTTTTAGAAAAAGTCATTCTTAAATTACTATAATGGGGGAGACATAGACAGGTTGCCTAGTGGACGTTTGGTCTTAAATTTGTTTTGGTATCTCATTCCAAGACACTTAAATATATAAATAAGTATATAGTTATTTAAAAACCCAATAAAAATGATGTTCTAAGGCACTGTATATTTAAAAGTAAACAAGATACTGTTCAAGAACATGGCTTTCCTCATGGTAAGATACTAATAACAAACCGTGGCTAATAGACACAATCCTATTAATATTATAAATGCGAAAGTTTGTATCTATGGATGTATGGATGTTTGTTACTCTTTCACGCAAAAACTACAAAGCCGATTACGATGAAATTTGGTATGTAAGTAGCTGAAGACCCAGAATAATATATAGGCTACTTTTTATCCCGGAGTTCCCGCGGGATTGGGACTTACGCGGGTGAAACCGCGGGGCGCAGCTAGTAGATATTAAAGGTGCCTCTATTGTAGGCCCGAATGTTAGAGGTAATCTGAAAGTCTACCGGCTACTCTACCCTCTGGAATTAAAGATGACATTCTCATTGCAACGGCAAGACAAGGTAAGGCAATGGATCCCTAACCGGACAAGTTGCTGCACAGCAACCAGTGGTCTTTTTGTAACGACCCGTTGCGCCGAACTGCCACTCGCAGCGGCAGACGGCGACGTCGCTGTCTTGTAGCCGAGGTGCTAGATCAATTGTGATAGTATACTGACTACGCTACAATCCAGACCGGAACATAATAGTCATTATGGTGGCATGAATAAAGAAGGCGATGGAACCCGGCTGAGTTACCACACGCACTCTACCACCAGTAGTCTTACTAGTAACAACCCATTTAATACATACTCCCCTTATACGAGTTCTCAGGTAAAGGGCCAATCACTGCATAAGTAGTATAAATAAAGTTGTTTCGTCTGTCCCTATGTTCCTTCGTATGCTTAAATCTTTAAAACTACGCAACAGATTTTAATGCGGTTTTTTAAATAGATAAAGTGCTTGAAGAGGAACGTTTATAAGTATATTTCATAACCATGCGAAACCGGGGCGGGCCGTTAGTTTATTATAAAGAGAGGGTCCTCTAAACGAGTATGAAAACGTATGGGTACCTGGGTACCATTACCTGGGTGTGATTATGTATATTTTGTCGCTGTAAGTCACTGCTTTGACGGCGATTATATTTTCTTTCACATACTGTCCACTCGAGGTCCATAGGTCAATGTTATAACTCTCTTCATCTATTGGTCCTCCCTTCCATACTAAATCCTTGTAATAACATCTAACATTTGTCAAACATAAAAAAAGAACTAACTGAGCCACTTTGGACATTACACTAATTATGTATTACTTTATGAAAGGCAACAAATATTTGAAATTTACATTGCCGAATTGTAGATTTGCCGCACCAATACTGAGAAAATTGTTTTGAACTCAAAAACGGAGCATTGTTTCAATTTTAAATGTAAGCAGATATCATACATTGCGAAATCCTAAAGGGTTCACTGGCTTGGTTCAAAGAATGTAGGTACCAAGAATTACCAATGAATGTGTATAGTTATTGCGCATACCTTCGTTCAGGTGTCCTGCAAAAAGCAGACTATTCAATTCATTAATCCATCATAGACCTGCCTGGTAGTTCGCATTAAGGGAGACAATTAGCGGCAGAATGCTGTGCAGAACCTCCCTAAGGATCAACCGGATTTATTTTTATACCTACGTCCAAGTCCCCTGCATATAGCAGTCCATTCAATTCATTTATCATAGACCTGCCTGGTAGTATGCATTAAGCGAGACAATTAGCGGCAGAGTGCTGTGCAGCACCTCCCAAAGGATCCAAGCCTTGTCGCGGCGGGGGGCTGAGTAACCAGGGTCGAGCCGGTGTCCCGGCGAAATTAATTTACCAGGGAGGCCACTCCTCAGTGCCTCCTATGTCCAAGAGGGGACACGAGGATGAACACAGGGTGGTGGGCCTTTTGTGGAGGGCTCTGCGGAGGACGACGGCGGGCTTTCCATCTAGTCCACCCAGTCGCAAAGGGATTGTGGCAGATGTGGGTGTGCTTGTCGCTCCTGGAACCCCAAGTGGTGCACGTTGTGTCTCCGTGCACTACTTCTGATGGTATGCGGCTCCCTGTTGAGCGGGGCTGCTAGAAGGGGATCGCGAGATCTGGCGTTGCCGGGGCAGTGGGAGTTTGCGAAAGCGTCCGTACTGTTCCGGTATTTGCCGAACTGAAGGACACCGTGTGGTTTCAGTCGGTAGCGGCCACTTCTTACAGAAGTAGGAACCCATGAGGATTTAATCACATTAACAAAAAAGAGTGCTGTGCAGCAGCTTGCCATGTTACATTGCCGTAGCGAGGTACGGGCCGAGAGGGGAAGCTGATAAAAGAAATCCCAAAGTACTGCAACTCTCCGAATGACCGAATGCCACTAACACAAACTATGTATGCTAAGCGCGAACAAGAAATTTGTGCAAAATAAAGTTAGTTACGTTATAGTTAGTAGTGGCATAGTCTATAAAAATGTTATAAATAAACACCACGATTAACGCAATAAAGTCTAGGACTTCCTTTGTCTGCTCTCTCTCTTTTGAGAATCCTGGCACGACCATTGTCGGGTTACATAATAAGTAATAACTATCTATTCATTAAAAAAACGACGGGTTGCACTCCGGAAGTGCCGGCAGAAGTGAAAATTTAATTATTAACGTTCTGCACTTTTGATATTTTGGAATGGTTGGGGAATAATTTTGAACGAATTGCTTTAATTATCAGTATTAGAGTACCTACCATCATTTATGTGGTAGAATACAATATTCATTTATTGCGCTATCGTACACAAACATGACAACACAAACATTCGCGCAAGCGCCCTGCGCCGTCTTACCAATTTTCGATCAGGTCACGTGTCCTGACGCGAGTTCAGAAGTTTTTACCCCATTCCAAAAAAAGTGCGCAACGCCGCTAAAGAAGTTTTCACAACAAAACTATAATAAGAAATTCTGGACAAATTACACAAATTGAATTTATCCCAAAGCAATTAAATTATATGCTCCCTTGGTTCAATCATAAGGAAGGAATGACTGATAAAAGAACGACTATGCGGACGTAGATGGACGTGGATGTCCAGGGAGACCTAGGTTTCCACGACCAAATCGCTTATGTTTTATTCGAGGGTGGTGCCAAAAGTCTCTGAAACCGGCTTGTTTGTATGGAAAGAGTTATGAATGTGGAGGAAGCTAGTCAGGTCGCAAGGATTTTGATATTTGGCACACGATACTCTCTGCCTATCTCATAAACGAAGGTGGTGTGAAGGCGTATCTATGTACAGTGCTACTATTTAAATTATGGGCTTCGGCTTTACACCTTTTAATCTTTTTACACTTAATTGGTTGACCTAATCTAAATTTAAGGGAAATGAATTGTAATAACAACTCAATTTAGATATCTTTAAAATACATTCGGATTTCCGAACCTTGACGAATATAGCCGAAGCGCATTATTTAAATAGTACTAGTGTATTATGAATGTCAGTCAACGATAACAATTCATAGAAATACTTAAATAGATACCAGAATAAATTTAATAAATATACCCAGATAGAAACATCTAGACGTTCATCACACTTTGTGTGCTTGTTCTCGGGAATCGAACCCGAGCCGCACGGTTTGTAGCTAGCATTATGAATGTGTCAGGTATGCTAACCCTTCGACCATCAAGGGGGTCATAACCATTATCTACTTTTATTTCAATGTCTATGTGTTCTTTTTCTATCTTTGCAGAACCCACTCTTTAATTAAGAGAGACAACCCGGTTCATATTTAATTAATATTACCTAACGATATAATATTACCTAGGAACTCGGTTACAGCCTAGATTTTATTTAAAGAAATTAAGTGAAGAAATTCAACGTATTTTTAGATATTGGTCAACATAAATATTAATGAGCTTTATAAATATCTTTAGTCAAATTATATAATTGGATCTTATCTCAAAATTAGCAAATTTTATGCTTGTGTTATGGGTGTTAGACAACGGTACATATATAATATCCATATATTATTAATACTGTTACATTTTACAGAAAAAGAAATAAATCGGATAGTTGCGAAATTCTTTAGATTTCCCATTCATCTTTCAATGGCGTTCTACAAAATCCTACAAACATTATAAATGCGAAAGTTTTGTATGTTTGTTTGTTACTCCTTTGCGCTTAAACTGCTGAGCAAATTTTCATGACATTTAGAAACACACAGAGTGTAGTTTGGATTAACACATAGGATAATTTTTATCCCGAAAAAAAGTTCCTGTGTTACCATTAACCACGCGGGAAATGCTGCGGGCAACAACTAGTATTTAAACAATTTTCAAATTAAATTCAGTCAGTTCAGAGATTGCGTCTACCAAACTAACAAACTTTATCTTTTTATAACACTAGAGTAATCATTATTATTAATAGAGTAATTTCTAAATCGATTAATGTACTCTGAATATATTATCTTAGCATGTATCTCAATATCTACAGTCTATTATTTCGAAATGTAAGAATGGCAACATTGTTACAAACTTGGCGCCTAGACTACATTACAATAAGACATTGAAAATTATGCAAGCCTGTTGTCAGGCAAACCTGTTCCTGTGTGGTATAAGCACAATAGCTATATTAATAGTATAGTAATTAGTTAGAGTTTGCTTAGCTATTTTGGGCGTGAATGTGACAATCGTTTTTAGGGTTCCGTAGTCAAATGTCAAAAATTAACCATATATATATATATATATATATATGGTTATATAGATTCGTCGTGGCTGTCTGTCTGTCCATCCGTACATAATAGCCACTTTCAGAAACTATAAGAACTTTACTTTTAAAACTTAATAAATGAAGTAGATATAGAACGATATTGAGATTTTCACAAAACAAAAAAAACTATAACTTCTAGGTATTGCGGTCTGGCGTCGGATTGACTTCTTAAGGTCCGGGGTTCAATCCCGGGTCGGGTAATGAAAGATATTAGAAATTGTGCATTTTAATTTTTTTAAGATAAGTAACGTTGCCCGGGATTAGATATGAGCCCGGTAGGCGATAGACTTGCTACCTATCACTTTGTGGGACTTAGTGAATATTGTCTTCGGCTAGTCATGGGTGCCTTGGTTGTGCTTCTGTCTACCTCTTCGGGGATATCTCTGGGGGTTGCACATACTTAGAATTGAAGCTCAATTTTTTTCATCAAACCCATACGTTTTTATGGATAGGTTTCTTTTAGTTTTTTCTAAACTGAATTTTTTCTAAAGTGGTAAATGGGGAACATGTAACTTCTAAAATAAGAAAATATTAAAACTGAAGAAACACATGATGTTCTATGTACATTTGACCGAAAATTAGTTTGAACGAGATCTTTTAATATTTTAATACGTCATAAATCGTCACCCACAATTTACCTTTCATTCGTCAACTCAATAATAAAAATTGAAAACAAAAAATTCTAATAATAACTATGTAATGGATGACAAATATTTCAGCTTATCAAATTAAATCAAAGTTACGCCGAACTATAACAACATTATATCAAGTAACATAACTTGCTGCTACGGAACCCTTCATGGGTGGGTCCGACTAGTACTTGGTTTTTTTATTTGACAATCACGTGTAATTATTCTTTATTTGATATTTTCCATCGTCGTCTCTTGGTAAAACTTTCAAATATTTATCTCTATATCTTTTAATGAGCAATTCTTGTATATATAAATATAAATAATTGGAATCTTTGAATCAGCTCCAGAGATTTTCATGAAATTTAGCATGTAGGGGGTTTCGAGGGCTATAAATCGATTTAGCTATAATTTAAAGAAAATATCATTTTATTCGTGTTTAAACTGAAAATTGTGTCTCTTTCTGACAACTGTTGGCGAATAATAATATTTTTTTTGTGAACAATAAAGTTGTTTCAGCAGATGACATTATTAAGTGACAGGATGTCAATGAGTGTTTGCTAAGAAATTTTATATTATCGGTCGTACTTAAACATAGTTTCCAAAAAAA
Source organism: Calephelis nemesis (assembly GCA_002245505.1). Taxonomy (NCBI): domain Eukaryota; kingdom Metazoa; phylum Arthropoda; class Insecta; order Lepidoptera; family Riodinidae; genus Calephelis; species Calephelis nemesis. Next base: position 109,918 of record NJDD01005726.1, read on the forward strand.
CACAATTTTAAAAATATCCAGCTCAGCTCGTTCATCCAGGTACTATTCTTAAATGAAGAAACACTTGTACTGTTTAACGTATCATTTACAATTTATTATTTTATAAATAGCCTAACGGTTTCGCTTATAACAACATCATCAGATTTAGCCCTCCCTGATGATGTTGTAAAACAGTAAAAGAGTTTCTTCATTCAAAAATATGCAGTTATCCTCACTACCAGACCCTCCAGATCAGAACATGATAGTGCCAAATAGTTTAAGTGGAAGTTCCTTACCTGGGCCTACTGCATAGTACACTATCTCTTAGAGAAAGAAAAGTATCTTCACACTCAAATCCCCCCGAAGCGGTAGACAGAGGCAAAACCAGGGCAGCCACAACTAGCCGAAGACAAAAAGTCAAGTCGCCAACAGAATCAGAATCGGAATAATCTTTATTCATTTGAACCATACAAGTGGTATTGGTGGGCGTCGACATTTTTATAAACTATCACCGGATCGGAATGGCCAACCGGGCAAATGTCCAATGTTTTTGTTTCCCGACCCGGGGATCGAGCCCGGGACCTCAAGAAGTCAAGTCAAACGCCATAGAGGCGCTTCTCTAAGAGAAGTTAATGAAATATCCAAGATTATTGGATACGTTACTGGATCAATCCAGAGCCTTTACTATGAGTTGGTACAAATTACTCTGTTTTTTCTTTCCCTTTTTTTTTTCTCTTAGTTACCAATTTAGGCGCTACTAAAATTTTTGATACAAATATTTCCAGAGACGGTAGCGAGTATATGGCTTTCAAGTTTACTATAAACTTGAAAAGCCGTATACTCATGGTAAGGGCTCTGCTGACAGATACGTTGATACTGATTCGCATATTACGCCCGCACCAGTTGCCATTGTATCAGTGCTCCCCATTATCGTGTTCAAGTTTACAGGAAAAAATAACCGGTAAATTTATGCACACAATAGTTTTGGATGTTAAACGCACCATTGAGATCTTTATTGTCATACATGTAGGTCCTACTCCCGAGAAATCCATCTGCTTAGACTCCAATGCTATAAGGACTGCACACCCAGCCTTACAGGGATAGGTTAGTAGACCTGCTACGGTGTTAGGTTCTTCAGATTGATTTCTTGATTTACTAGGTGGTAGAGTTTCACAGCGACTCACCCGGATTGGTACCACCGCCTTACCTATTCCTGCCGCCATAACGTTATGACGTGTTCCGGTTCGGAGGGTAAGGTAGCCGTTAAACTTACTTTTGCTCGAGGCCTAACATCCCGGCCTCTGGTTGGCAACGCACCATTACCAGCTTTGGTGTCTCTAGGCGTCGTGAATTTCTTACAATCAGGAAATCCGTCTGCTTGTTTGCCTTCAAATATCATAACAAAAAAGGTACAACTCCTTCCTTTCTGATGATGTGAAAATACAGTGCTGTCTTGCTACAATAAACTCCAAATTGTTCCTGAGTTAGGGTCCCGATATTTGTTCTAGTACAAAAAGAAAACATTATTTTAAATTGTTCATTAAAATTGTTTCAGTATTTATTCTAGGATTTCTCCGTATTAATATCATTGTCTTTGCCTTCCTATGCTATAAAATACTATTTCAAATAATAATTACTCTAATGAACTGTTTCTTTATCGAGTTAGGTCTTTTAGTTTCTTATTTTCTGTTCCAAAAAATTACGTTGTACTTAATGTATTTACTACTATCTCAAAATCCGTCTGCTTGTTTTCATATTAATGCTGCAAAAATACTACTCGGAATTAGTCTTTCTCCAATAAATTCGATTTTTTTTTTAATAAGTTATGTTTCGGTCTCTGTCGACAGTTAGGACACTAAAATACATGTTGCATTTATCAATCGATGCTATTAAGCACTGTTCGGAATAAATTTTGTTGTAATAAACTATAAATTCTTTTTCTACTGCGTCTTCATTTTACTTTTGCATTAATACGTATGTACTTGTCAAAAGTCTTCAAATCGTCGCGTTGGTATGAAAAAAGTAAAGAATTTGGAGGAAGCTGAATATGTCTGTATTAGTCGTGACATTTAGGAAGCAATACTTTTTGCAAAATTAACCAGGGACTTAGCATGAAAATAGTTTATTTCACATAAAAATATACTTCATGATATTATTAGATGATATAATGGTTTGCTACTTATGACGTGTCTGTATAATTCTTAAAAAGCTACCACCGGATCGGAACACTGCCTCTAACTAAGAAGATCCAGCGAAGGAAACTCTGCAGGCGTGTCTTTTCTACTATTTTTAATTTATAAGAGATTGTAACGAGCAATCGATTCTAAGCATATCATCTGGATATTTCGCAATCTTTTAACCTTTAATGACCTTTATCACAAAATTTAGATTTAATATATTTTTTAAGATCGATCTTAATGATAAACATTTTTATAATCAGAAGATTCATCTGCTTCTTTACCTTCAAATGCTGTAAAATAGGCTATCAAAATACTGTTTAAAATAAGTCTTGATCTGATAAACTATAGATTATTTCTCGTACAAGTTAGGGCTTTCCTTTAAATGCTTTAAAATACTTTACAAAATACTGTTGAAAATAAGTCTTGCTCTAATAAACTTGAGATTGTTTTCTTCCAAGTTAGGGCTTGCCTTCAAATGCTGTAAAATACGCTACAAAATACTGTTTGAAATAAGTCTTGCTCTGATAAACTCGAGATTGTTTCTTTTCCAAGTTAGGGCCTGTAAAATACGCTACAAAATACTGTTTGAAATAAGTCTTGCTCTGATAAACTCGAGATTGTTTCTTTTCCAAGTTAGGGCTTGCCTTTAAATACTATAAAGTACGCTACAAAATACTGTTTGAAATAAGTCTTGCTCTGATAAATTCGAGATTGTTTTTCTCCTAAGTTAGGGCTTGCCTTCAAATAATGTAAAATACTTTATAAAATACTGTTTGAAATAAGTCTTGCCTTGCTCTGATATACTCGAGATTGTTTTTCATCTAAGTTTGGGCTTGCCTTCAAATAATGTGATTGCCTTCAAATAATGTAAAATACTTTACAAAATACTGTTTGAAATAAGTCTTGCTCTGATAAACTCGAGATTGTTTCTCTTCCAAGTTAGAGTTTGTCTTTAAATACAGTATTTTTTATGGTAATGGAAAGCAAACAAGCAGACTAATTTCCTGATGGTTAGAAATTCAAGACGCCTAGAGACACCAAAGGTGGTAATGGATCGTTGCCAACCTGAGGCCGGGATGTTAGGCGTCGAGCAAAAGTAAGTTACCGGCCACCTTACCCTTTGAACCGGAACATATCAAAGGCAATTGGACGTAATGGTGGCAGGAATAGCTAAGGCGGTGGTACCTATCACGGCGAGTAGTAGCAAAACTCTACCAGCTAGTATGAGTCACGGTGTTAGTGACGGTAAGCCTATTACAAGCTGCATGGCAGGAAGGCAGATGTTCTATTCTGCAAAGGAGTCCGGACCAACACGGGGAAAACTTTACAAAATACTGTTTAAAATAAGTCTTGCTCTGATAAATTCGAGATTGTTTCTCTTCCGAGTTAGGGTTTGGTTCTTGTTTCCTGTTACAAATACAACACTATTATATCGATTGATGACAAAAAGCTGCGCTTGCGCTTGCTTGGGAACAGCGTATTGTTACGTTCCATTGTTTGGGAGGTTGCTATCGTAATAGTGTATCGTTGTGACTAATTTTATGCGCCCGTGTGAATATCAGTACGTTCACATTGGGTGAGTTTCTCAGCGTGGATATAACAGGGTTACTCAAACTGATAAGATACTCACATGTTTGTCAACCGTACATGCAAATACTCACGCCAAGTTCCTTAGTGGGTAGAAAGTATGGTGTTATTAGTGTGACGTATATGTATATGTATGTGTTTTTGTTTGTGTTTGTGTGTGTGTGTGTGTGTGTGTGTGTGTGTGTGTGTGTGTGTGTGTGTGTGTGTGTGTG
>NJDD01005729.1:2677-23108 GCA_002245505.1 Calephelis nemesis
ATTCCTGCCGCCATAACGTCATGACGTGTTCCGGTTCGGAGGGTAATGTAGCCGGTAAACTTACTTTTGCTCGAGGCCTAACATCCGGGCCTCAGGTTGTCAAAGCACCATTACCACGTTTTGTGTCTCTAGGCGGCGTGAATTTCTTACCATCAGGAAATCCGTCTGCTTGTTTGCCTTCCTATACAACATAAAAAAAACTTAAAAAGACATCCGAATCCAATTCCCAATTTGTATACGATCGAAATTCAAGAGTACTGTTAATCTGGTGGGACTGCACATAGCTTTAAAAATATCCTTTTCAAAGTCCGCTAATTACTCAAATTAAAACAAGATGAATAATTTCATGGAGTTGTATCAACTATAAAACAACACCAACATTTTATGAAACTTACACTTCTTACACTTACTTCCGCGTGTATATCGAGTGAAAGCTCCGTGGCAAGTGGTCGGCATCAGAATAGCCACTAAATGAGCCCACAGGCGACGAAACTGTTTATCGAATGAGATACGCTTCGTTACTGTGATGTAGTTATCATTGTTGACAATTTCTTATTTATATTAACGTCTGTACGTATTCATTATTAAAGCGGTTTAAGGCCACTTGTTACGATTATTTGAAGGGTTTGAAGCCACTATTGTCATATATATATGTACCGCCTCTTAGTCGCCTCTGTGGTCGAGCGGTCCGGGTGTTGGACTTGACTGCATGAGGTCTCGGGTTCGAATCCCGGGTCGGCCAACTAAAAGAAAATTAGATTTTTCGAATTTTCTAATAAAAAAAATGTTGGTCGGGATTGGAAACGTGCCCGGTTGGCGATAGGCTTGCCACCTATCACATTATGGGACTTAATATCTTCGGCTAGTCGTGGGTGCCCTGGTTGTGCCTCTGCCTACCACTTCGGGGATATGGGCGTGAAGATACTTTGTATGTACCGCCTTGGTGGTTGAGCGGCTAGTGTACACGCCTAACTACATTGACTATCCTCGAGGCTTATTTCGCTTTATTGACCGCTTCTTTGGTCAAGAGGCTAGCGTACACGCCTAACTACACCTCTAGTCGTCCCTCGCATTACTAACTGTCCTAACTCATTAATTCGGCGATTTGAGTTGGGACTTAGGATTAAAAATATCTTCTTGAATTCGTTATCTACGATTTTCTCTAACTCACGTAATTGTACGATCATTGATTCTCGACTTATTGACATTTCTCTAAAGTATAACTAGAAACTCAACTTAAAGTGACCAAACTGAAAAAGTGTGGCTTCTGGAAATTGTCAAAACTGAGATAGGACAGTTAGTCATGCGAGGGACGTAGTTAAGTTAGAGGTTAGGAGGCACGAGTTAGATTCCCGACGGGAGCAGGCACATTGTGTGATGAACATTTAGGTGTCTGCATTTCCGGGTTTGGGTGTTTATTAAATTTGTTCTGGTATTTCTTTAAGTATTTTTATGTATTAGAATAGTTGATTAACATCCATAACACAAGTATATAATTTGCTTACTTTGGGGTTAGATTCAAATTGTGTGACTTTTCCAGAGATATTTATATATGTTATTTATTACACCTTTATGATTTAGTTTTATGTGTTTCCAATTATTGACTTTTTTTCAATTAATTTACAAATGTATATTTGTCGGGTGGAATTTTAAACTCAATTAGGTACTTTAATGCAGATATCCCCGATTGAGTTGTTTTTAACCGATTGAAATAATTAAGCACATTAAAACTGTTAAACCACTTTTTTATTCGGTACCACTTCGCAACATCAATATTTGTTTTTGAGGCGATTAAAAATTAATGTTAATCGGATTTTCCGTAATTTCTTTACCGATTTTTTCAAAGATTGTAGGAAGGAAGTATCTACACTTTTAAGGTAGTCTTATTGCAATCAAGTCTAAATCTGAAAATGGTTTCCCAGGGAAATCGAATATTTAGTTTTTGGGTTTGCTCTCTAAGGGCCGAAACATATAACCGCGTCGCGGCGCCGCGCCTCTACAATCGGCAGTAGCGTCACTGCCGATTGTAGCGGCGCGGAACTCCTTATTTATTTTAAAACAGTGTAATATATAACAGGCGAATTAAGCGGAACGGCGCCGCAACGAGGTTATGAGTTTAAGCCCTAAGTTGGTTTTTTTGCAAGTTTCTTGGGTTTTTATTTATGAAATTGACACTTGAGTTCAAAGATAATTTGATGTTATTATTTATCCCACCCAAAACATAAATGTGAAAGGCTGCCAAGTTCGATAATATGGGAATGCTTCGCCTATAAAAGAAGTGAGATCAAAATAAGTACCAAGTTCCATACTCATACCTCAGTTAAAAATAGTTACAGGAATGCACACTTGATTTTCCGCAGTTTGAAAAGTAGATTCTGAATAAATATCATATTAAATAACTAAAATTCTAATGGTTACAGAAATGCAAACCTGCTTTTTCAGCAGTTTCCTGATAACATTTTTTATTTTTTTTTGTACTTTTTGATGATGTTACTTGGCAAGTTTTAATAAAAAATTATATACTTGACACAAAGCGTTTAGTAGGTATATAACAATGTGTGTGAAAACTTGCCAAGTAACACCATTAAAAAGTACAGAAAAAAATAAAAAAAAATGTTATCAGGAAACTGCTGAAAAAACAGGTTTGCGTTCCTGTGTGTTTTTTCCTAAGTGTTTCTTCATTTAAAAATATGAATATTTGGAAGTTTTACCAAGCGCCGACGATGGAAAATATCAAATAGGTATGTTATTATTTAATTGAATTGTGATGATGGAGTCCGAGGTTGTTTAGAGGAACTTATAGAATTACTAATATTATCCTATGTTTGGGATTTTTAAATACGTTTAATAGTACTTCTCAAGTCTTCTTCTCAGAATAGCCCTACCCAATAACAGCTTATAATAAAAACATGTATAAAACTAAAGAGTAGTTTACATCGAAATAGGCCCATTCATTTAGGATTTATGCCACAGACAGACACACACATCAAAGTACACACCCTTTTCCCTAAAGGAGTTAAAATACCACATTTAACTACGTAATATCACACACTAGGGAGATCAAGGCTTGTCGAAATGCTTTGTCGATCTCGATATTATCTGAATAGTTGAATACTATCGACTATTATCGATCCCACAGTGTGTTGTGTTGTCCACATTGTGCTGTCCACAGCCCTATCATTCGAGGATACTAAACTAGCCGTATTCAAACAATGCTCTTTATTCAGCGCCTTTCCTGACATGATATTATCCTATCTTAGATTTTGGTACGATTATATCTTTCTAATGTCACCGCAGCGTACTAAATGGTTATGATTCTCATGTCGGAGATTTTAATGAAAATCAAAATGGAGATAAGCATTATTAGGATACAAAAAATCCTTAGACGCATATCTTTGCATTACATATTATAATATGTAATCTGTGTATTTTCAACTTTCTTATAAAATAACGTTGCCCAGGATTAGATATATGTCCGATGTGCGATAGGCTTGCCACCTATCATATTTTTTTGTGCTAACCTCGTGGTTTTTACAACGTCACCGGATTTTATGGGCTAGCAGAGTGTTCAGCTCGAGACATCATTATTTAGATGGATTGGACTGTTCCCAACAACGCCAGCAACAATGGCTGTTTCCTAAATGAAACCGTACCTCGACTTGGTGCCGCCTTCTGGTTATTGGGTGGATCGACTGGATGGGTTGTGGCTCGTCGCTCGGAGTAGTAATAAAGAAATTTGTCTTTGTTAAATATTTTTAAAGATTTTAAGTAAGCAGTTTTCCCTGTGTTGGTCCGGGCTCCTTTTAAGAATAGACCATCTGCCTTCCTGCCAGGCAGCTCGTAAAAGGCGAGCAAAGGCTTACTGTCACTAACACCGTGACATCTGACTAGGTGGTAGAGTTTCGCAGCGACTCACCCGGATTGGTACCACCGCCTTACCTATTCCTGCCGCCATAACGTCGTGATGTGTTCCGGTTCGGAGAGTAAAGTAGCCGGTATACTTACTTTTGCTCAAGGTCTAACATCCCGGCCTCAGGTTGGCAACGCACTATTACCACCTTTGGTGTCTCTAGGCGGCGAAAATTTTTACCATCAGGAAATCCGTCTGCTTGTTTGCCTTCCAATATCATAAAAAAAGTAAATTTTCTAGTAAAAATAACTTTGCTAAGGATTGGATATGTGCCCGGTTGGCGATAGGCTTGACGCATATCACTTTGTGGGACTTGGTGTCTTCAGCTAGTCGTGGGTGTCTGGTTGTGCCTCTTCCTATCCCTTCAGGGATATGGGCGATACTTTTTCTCGATTTCGTTGCCTTTTAGAGATAAACAAGCAGCTTCATCGAGACTTGGTTAATTTTTTAGAGAATGTTTTTAGTGGGAACTAAAAACATTCTCTTGGCTATTTTTAAATTTATTTAATTTATCTTAATATATATAAATCTCGTGTCACAATGTTTGTCCTCAATGGACTCCTAAACCACTAAACCGATTATAATAAAATTCGCACACCATGTGCAGTTCGATCCAACTTGAGAGATAGGATAGCTTATATCTCAATTTATGGTAAAAAAAATTACCATCCGAGCGAAGCCGGAACGGGCAGCTAGTTCATCTATATAATACAAAAATGAATTGCGAAACACAATATTAATTAAGTAAGGTAAGCTCATAATTTCCGAACGACTGAACCGATTTGACTAATTCTTATTTTGTTCTGTTAGTCATTGTCAGAAGAAGGTTCTAATGAAGAGAAAACGCGGGAAAGTTGCATGGAAAATGGGAGAAACAATACTTTATTTGTCCCCATACAAACTGAACGGGTAGAACGAAGTTCGCCGGGACAGCTAGTTCAACATAATTTACAATATCAGAATCTTCGTTTTGCAACACCTTGTATAACGAACTCGTGCGACTTTTGATACTATCTGCCATCCCTAATCTTCGTAAGCTCGACGATGACCTATCACCCTTTCTACCGCTACACGAATTGTGATATAAATATCAGTGCAAATCAGAAATCGTGACATGTCAATGTAAAACTTAACGAAACAAAAAGATATCTTCCATCAAATGACAACTTACTTTCGGATTGCAAAAAGATTTCCTTTATATCAATCGATAATAATTTAAAGCGCTGCGAAACTATAAAAAACGAACTCCAATTTTTTCACCAAGTCGTCAATATACACAATAATCCTAAAATTAAAAAAAAAACAATAAACTACCAACAAAACCTAAATGTAATCTCATGAACAATTTCGATCATATTAGCTTTCATACAAAAATACTGAATCGAAATCAACCCATCCGTTTAGAAGATATGATGCAACAGACAAACATACACACAAACATAACATTCCTAGTTTTCCTTTGGGGGTCAAAAAGTGCTCTTTGTCCATATTTTATCTAATGAATGCGAAAATCTATCAGTTCTTCTGTTTCTTACTCACGGTTAGAGCACGCTGAATCAATTGTGATGAAATTTGATATGCATATATCTTAAGATCCCTTTTTTTAATTTCTTCTTCAAAAATGAACCCCCCAAGGATTATAATATGGGGTAAAAGTTTGAATGAAAATCGTATCAATTCTACGCTGACGAAGTCGAGGGCGAAAATCTAGTAGGTACCTACCTAATAACTAAAATACTTTGTCGGATCTTCATATTTTATAGGGCCTGTTTCTGGAATCATGATCTGCTTTTTGAATCTGATTGAAGTTCTTACAACTCTATCCAATGCTTTCTCGAAATTCAATAATAAACAGAAGATACTCTGACCCACAGCCTAATGCATCTCTACGATGTTGAGGAGCAAAAACACCTGATCCATAAAATATTTATCAAACACCCTTTGTATCGCCCTCCTAACTATTTTTAACCAACTCAATAAAATATGAAAAACTGTACATTTTTTGTATGCTTGTAAATCGAAATATCGAAATGATAATCCGATTTTGAATCAAGATCCGGTGGTAGTTTAAAAAATGTCGACGCGCACAAGTACCACTTGTATGGTTAATGTGAATAAAGATTATTCTGATTCTGATGATTCTTTTTTTTCTTTTCCGATGTGGTCCCATACAAATTTTATTTTGACCCCACTAATATTTTTTGAGTTAACAAAGTCGCTTTCCGCTGTCTGACCTTATGTATGTATTAGATCTTTAAAACTATGCAAGGGATTTTGATGCGGTTTTTATAATAATAGATCAAGTGACTCCTTGAAGGTTTAAAATTATAATAGCATTGAATTTTGTCTTCTTGTGCGAAGCTGAGACGGGCTGCTAATAGTCAAAAACGCATAAAGAAGAATGGCCTGACGACGAAATGATGGTATCATAATATGACATATTATATATGAAAAATAACCTTATTTTTTAAGGTTTTAAAAATCACACTTAATATCTCTTGAAGTAGCCACAAAAAAAGTTTTCAATTTATTTTTGGATTTAGCTTTTACAATTCATTTCGCGTATGAAATCACTTGGTAATCAAAGACTTTATATATTAATAATTCACGTTTTTCTAGTCTTCAACTGTAATTTAGTTCAATTACTTTATACGTATTGCATTACTGTGTACGGGTGATGTTATGTACAGCACAATGAACTCATGGTAAGGGTTATACTCACTACCAACTCTGTAAATTATTGATATAAAAACTTTGAACAGCGCCTCTATTGGTAACTAAGAGAAACACACTTTTAAACCAAACGTGTAATAGATTTCGACACGTAACCGAATGTAATCTGTAGCAACTTACGGTAAAGGCTCTGAACCCTCACTATGAGTTTAGGGCTTGTCAAGTTTAAAATACTTACTACCGTCTAACATTGAACAGCGCCTCTATTGGTAACTAAGAGAAACATACTTTTAAACCAAACATGTCACAGATTTCGACACTTAACTGTATAGCCCTGATGATGTTTGAATAGTGAAACCGGTTGGCAAAAATATAATAGGCCTCGAGCAAAAGTAAGTTTACCGGCTACCTTGCCCTCCGAACCGAAACACGTCATGACATTAAGGCGGCAGGAATAGGTAAGGCGGTGGTATCAATCCGGGCGAGTCGCTGCGAAACTCTACCACCTAGTCAGATGTCACGGTGTTAGTGATGATAAGCCTATGCTCGCCTTTTACAAACTGCCTGGCAATAAAGTACAAGTGAAGTTAATAAATTGATTCTAATTTACCGAACGTAATCTATACCAACTCATAGTAAAGGCTCTGGTCTACCTGAACTACAAAACTTTTAGGTTATACATCACTAATTTAGTTCATGACTCATCAACCCAGAAATGTAAGGAATAAGTTCTAGATGTAATGTAGGGTGTAAAGGTTAAACCGCCGGTGCGGTTGCGGTGGAGCTCGAACCAGATACGACTCCCGCATATGAGCTGAATAATTGAATATAACGGTTTGTACTTTGCTATATTGGTCAGTGTGTTTAATGGCACCTTATAGTTTGGGAGCCAAAGGTGTCATTTGTATAATTACTCAAGCGTCATAAGCATCTAGTGCATTTTTTTGGTGGAGAATTTCAAAACATCATTTGACATTTATAAAAAAGTTAATTTAAATTTTTTTCATGTGACATTTAAAAATCACAATATTCAGTTTAGCTTTTCGGTGTTAATGTTCTAAGAAATATTAAAAACTTGAAGGTACAAGTTAACTATCAGCCCTAGGCGTTAATTTTTTTATTTTATTTTAAAAACGTAAATCTTTGTAACAGGATAGAATTAAGGTCAAATAAAAAACGTCCAATTTAGGGTAAAGATACACTATATTAGGGTGGGATATATGTAAGTAATTATCTTCACGCCCATATCTCCGAAGAGGTAGGCAGAGGCACAACCCGAGCACCCACGATTAGCCGTAGATACTAAGTCCCACAATGTGACAGGTGGCAAGCCCATCCCCAACCTGGCGCATATCCAATTCCGAGCAACATTTTTTTATTATAAATATGACATCACATTATTATAATATGATGATATTTATACAATTTAAAAACTAAATAAACCAGTTATTACCTAATCACTGATTACATTTTCACTCGGCCAACTTCAGTAGCGTCACCAGTTTGAACTTAGCATTTTTAATTATTTATATGGGATACTCAAGATATGTTTATTTATTTATTTATTTTACACTTTATTGCACACGTAATATAGAGTTGACAGTGAGAAAATACAAATATAAATATTGTACAAAAGGCGAGCTTATCTCTTACAAGAGATATCTTACAGCTAACCTAAGATAGAGAAAAACGATACAAAATAAAAAGCGATAGGTAGACAGTGTACAACCTTAAGATTAAAGAGTTAAAAAAAAACTTAATTAAAATTATAAACTATTCCACATAAATACTTACTTAATACTTATATTAATAATAAAAAAGGTACAAAAAAAACGAATATAAAATATGTTATACCTACTAATAGTTTAATTCTAACTATTAGTGCTACCATTAAGGACTAGAGGAGTAAAACAGTTTTAAACGATTTTTAAATGAGGTTATGGAATTACTATTTCGAATATCAAGGGGAAGTGATTTCCATAGCCTTATAGCATGTACTGTAAAAGAGTGGGAATAAAAGCTGGGGTTATGAGTAGGAAAACGTAAACATTTTTTTTATTTTATTTGTCGAAATTTCGACCTATAAAATGCTGATAATAATAAAACAATAAAAAATACATTGTTGGCGGAATTTCATTTTGGTTTCCTTACTCCGGAAACTAACAATGAAATTAAGTAGGGATTTAATAAAAATCATTGTAACCAAGTGTTTTTAAATTAAAATTTTCGTTGGTGTATTATTACAAATTTTAAAGAAAGAAACAAATTTGCCCCAGCCGGGACTTGAATCCTCAGTAGCTCAAATGGTTAGAGCATTCGTCGGCTTGAGGTTACAAGTTTAAATACTATATTGGCGATTTTTTTTCTTTCTTTAAAATTTCTAGGAATTTAACCTAAGCACAGAGCAAGTTCTAAAATAAAATACAGTGGTACTATTTAAATTATGCGCTTCGGCTATATTCGTCAAGCTTCGGAAATCCGAATGTATTTTGAAGGTAGAGTTGTTATTACACATAATTAATCATTTCGCTTAAATTTATATTTGGTCAGCCAATTTAAAAATAAAAGTGTAAAGTGTAAAAAGAGTAAAGCCGAAGCGCATAATTTAAATGGTAGTAGGTGCTGTACATTGGTGTATTTATTTAATCTGTCGTCTGTATCTGGCTGTAGTGAATGTCTTTACCTCAACAGCCTACTTGACACAGCGTGTTTGAATTCATTTGGCTAATCCTGTAATCTGAACGTGACCCTAGCCACAGCGCTGTCAGATAAGATTTTGCCACAAAGCGAAGGAATTTTGACTTTAAATGAGTGACTTAATTAAGTTGGGAGATAATTGTAAGCAACTGGAATTTGTTGGGAAATAGAAATTGCTTTGCGTTGTTAAGAAAACTAAAAGCCTTTTTGAAAACATATGTCTAGGGACAAGACTGACGTAGAGAGCTGTGAACTTGCCGGGGTAGTAATCCGCTTACCTATTAAAATGTCCTGTCAGACCGGTCTGGAGGGCAGGAGAGCCAGTAGACTTATAAAATAAGCTTGACATTGTAGCTATATGTCAGCAGCACACATGTAACGTCTATGGTTATAGGCCACAGTAATTGCTACGTACCATCAGCAGAGGCTTGTGCTTATTCGGTGTCTAATGCCACAAAATATAGTAAAATATTGTAAAAAACAGACGGGTTGAACTCCGGGAGTACCGGCAGAAGTGAAAACTTGAATATTAACGTTGTGCATTTTTGATATTTTGGAACGATTGGGGAATAATTTTGCACGAATTGCTTTAATTATCAGTATGAAAGTTCTGTCATTTATGTGGTATAATACAATAGTCTTGTGATTAATCGGACATTTTTGGATTCGCCTGTAATCGTACAATCCGTAAAATGTACTAGTACACCTTGTTATTACTATTAGTAAGTATCTATTAGTACTTTGTGCTATCTCTATCTATATCTCGTGTAGTAATCGCCAACACGACCAGACCACACAGGCGAACTCTTTAAGATGACCATCGCTTCAGCACTCTCCAAACTAGTATTTTTGTCCATTCATCAATACTAATGGTCGCCCATTCGACCATAGTATATTTTAATCTCCTTTTGATAAGAACGCCATCTTCATTTATCAAGACCAACTACTATGTTTCCAAAATTTACAGTTTGTGCACCATCTGTGATCTTTTTATGGTTATTAATATGTTTGTTTGTGTGTCTCAAATGCATGGTAGTAAGTGTAATTTTTTTTTTGGTTTAATGCACTTGATAAGCATTAATATTGAAAAAATATTAGCTTTCTGCACTTCTCCTACACACAAACTATACGTGTGCTAAACTCCATACTCCTCCGTCAGTGCTATTTTCGTAAAAAGGGGTCCAAAGCTTATTACTATTTTAAATTATAAGTTATACCCTATGGTTCATTAAAAAAAACAAAGTTTAATTTGGGCTATTAATATGTAATGGTCCGGCGCGGTGTCGGACTTGACTTCTTGAGATCAAGTTCGACCTTGACTTGGTTCGATTCCCGGTTCGGGATTGCGTGAATAAACTTCTATTAATATTATGATTAGTCAAGGAATTGACATGCACATAGATAATATAGGAAAGTGGGTACATATATCAAACAACAATTCAACAGATAACAAAAATTTATCACCGTAATTATTAAGTCGAAATGTTATCAGAAATTCCCCATTCTAACCGGCTACTTGAATCAAATAGCCAATTATATTGATCGTCGCGAATTCTCAAAAGATTGCGCAAGTTATCATTACCCATTATTTATATTGTCAATGATTTGGTTAACACGTACCCGCATTGAGAACAAAAGGACCGAACACATAAATTGTTTAAGAAATGAAACCGCCTGCATTCAATTGACACTAAAGATCTTAGTTGGATGACAGTTTTAAACTGACTTTCAAAAAAGTTGTTATACCTACTGGGCTCGCCTTTGTTTTTTCATTAAATACCTACAGCCGTGCGCTATGTCAATGCGCGATAGGGCTACGTGCCTTCAGTTATTGTAAATATTATGTGTTGTTTTAATCGTTTTGTAAATTAGCTTTTTTTATAACATTGGAAGGCAAACAAGCAGACGAATATTCTGATGGTAAGTAATTCACGTCGCCTAGAGACACCAAAGGTGGTAATGATGCGTTGCCAACCTGAGGCCGGGATGTTAAGCCTCAAGCAAAAGTAAGCTTACCGGCTACCTTACCCTTCAAACCGGAACACGTCATGACGTTATGGCGGCAGAAATAGGTAAGGCGGTGGTACCAATCCTCGCTGCGAAACTCTACCACCTAGTCAGATGTCACAGTGTTAGTGATGGTGAGCCTATGCTCGCCTTTTACGAGTTGCCTGGCAGGAAGGCAGATGATCTATTTTACAAAGGAGCCCGGACCAACACGGGGAAAAAGCTTATAGTATAGCTTATGCTAAACACTTACCAAAATTGTAAGTTGTGTTTCAATTGCCTAATTTCATAAAAATCTATCGTTATTTACTCAAGCGAAGCTCAAAAATAGCACAATTTAGTCTATAATTACTCTATGCCGTATTACGTAACTACTTCGACTTATTAAACCAAATAGCTTTCACAAATCGAGATCTTATCCGGGGATTGAATCCGAGTCCTCATGAAGTCAAGTCTGACGTCGAACCGCTATACAATAGAAGCGATATATGTACTATACGGGAAAACAACCAAATCCATAAAGTCCATAAATTCGTAGATGCGTTTTTTTTACACAATCACTCTGCAGACTATAAATCGATTTTGATGATTACCTGTCAAAGTTCAGAGGCTTTTTGATTTTTAAGTTTGATGATAATCCAACAACATTTTCTTTGTTCTTGGTATATGAGAATATGACGTGTTAAAAAAATGCAGTCTATCTTATGCAACTTAAGTGCTTTTCATATTATTAAAACAACTATAGATATTCCTCAATATTTTATGTGCTTACTTATACTAAACAATTGAGTGTTTATGATGCGGCTCTTTCAAAGGACTTAGATAAATATATTTCCACATTAGGTATTCACTCCCTTCAACACTTTGTATACGATAGAGTTTATTTATGTGAAAGAATGAACTTTTAAATGATGTCTGGGAGTTATTGACCTATTCTGCAATACGTGCTATCTCTACTGTATTATTGGTAAACTTATAGTAGCTAGGTAGGTTAAATATTTAACACTGAGTTAACGTTTAACTAGGGATAAATCGCCTTGTATTTGTCAGTATAACTCAACGTCAAATGTAACCCGGGAATGTGCAAATGGCCCTAAGGTTTAATAAAACAGTATGACAGTAATTACACACTTTATTCAGGCAATACAATAATAATATTTATATTGAATTGAATTTATCTGTACATGTAACAAATCTGTAGAAGGGTCAATTCTGTACATTGAAATTATTGAAAAAATAATTAGCAGGGGGTGTTACTGGATCGATACCAAACCCAAATAAGTGATTAAAAAATGTTTTATCTGTCTGTCTGTATGTTCAGGTATCACGTGAAAACTGACAGTTTGATTTCGATGAAACTTGGTATAATTATACCTTGTTGTCCTGGGCATAAAATAGGATACTTTTTATCCTGGAAAAATACGTAGTTTTTTAGTTTTATTACGCGAAGACCGACATCCGCGCAGACGGAGTCGCGGGCGGAAGCTAGTTGATAATATAACACTCGAAACTAGGGTTGTTAAATCTTTTGTCTGTTCATTTTTAACTCAAAAACTATTAAAAAAAGTATCTTGACGCCCATTTCTCCGAAGAATTAGACAGAAGATAACCAGGGCTAGTATAAGACACTAAGTCCCACAATAATATGATAGGCGGTAAGCCTATCTCCAACCGCACACATATCCAATTTTATCCGAAAGTTTTTGTTTCAAAACTAATCCGGTAAATTACGTATACTTTGACATTAAAGCTTGTCTAAAGTGTTGACATTCTCATTTTCCATGCCATTTCATAGTTTTTCTCTTCACAAGAACCTTCTGACAGTGACAAAAAAAAAACATGTTTAGCGTTCTGTTCTGGCGTGATGCAATGATCACGCAAAATGGGGAGTCATTCTATATATATTATATATAAATTTATATACTATAAATACCCAACCCGGCGAACTTCGTATCGCTTGAGATTCCTAATCCAGTTCCTAATTGTTTTTTCCCACTTTCCCAGTAACTTTCCTGGTTTCCCTCTTTTTAAGAAACTCCTGATGATAACCAATACAACAAAAAAAACTGCAAAATTGGAAAATCCATCCAGGCGGAATCGTTAGCGCCCGCGCTAAGACCACGCGCCGTTATAATGTGCCTGCCGGTGATATTATCTTATTAGGAGGAAAAAGTACTTATCCTGGAAACTTACTTTTGCTCGAGGCTTAACATTATCAGGTTGCCAACGCACAATTACTACCACTGCGACGTGAATTTCTTACAATCAAGAAATTCATCTGCTTGTTTGCCTTTTAAAAAATTACTTTATCAAGTAAAAATTTTTTTGCCACAGGGTCATAACCTAACAAAATAAAATACCAATAGTCCCAGTATGGTTTTATATTCCTATTTCAATTTGATATAAGAGCACAGCATACAAACATCGGCAGTCGCGAAGTTATCATCGATAGAGACCATAAACTAATAGATATATTTAAACGTGTATGCTGCACGCATAGACAATGAACATTGTGCACGACTGCGAGTTCCAAAGACAATAGAACGTAGTCGCGGGTTATGATAAGTTAGAGCGTTTGGAAAGTAAGTTTTAAGCAACATTCACATGACGCTTGTGTGTTTTTTCTGATGATAAAATACACCAATCCACCTCAGCGTAAGTGAAGGAAAATGCTATGATATAAATTGTTATATTATTTATTAATAAAGACATTTCAAAATAATTCAAAATCGCAATTAAAAAGTTATATCTATGCAAAATGCAATTCATAGCTGAATTTTAGGAGGAAAATAATTATGAAAGATAAAAGAAATAAATACAGTAGAAAATATCTGATTAGAGAATTATTATGAACTACCGGACCGCATTGGCTTCGCACGGATATAAAGTATACATTCCCCTTCAATCACTTTGTATATTAAAAAAACGCATCAAAATCCGTTGCGAAGTTTTAAAGATTTAAGCATACAAAGGGACAGAGGAAGCGACTTTGTTTTATACTATGTAGTGATAGTGAAGAAGGGGTGATTATTTAGCTTTTAAAAATCTCCCGTGTAAGTCCAGCTACGCTGAGTAGTATTTGCCAGATAGCTCGTAAGAGTTGGGTATATGTTAAATATTACAACAACAAGACTAGTGCTTGTAGAGTGCTATAAATCATTTAGCTTGGGCAGGGATACACCGTTTGTCCTATTCCTGCCGCTATAATGACTCCGTCATGTTCTGGTTAGAAGGGTAGGATAGCTGGAAGTCGGTTATTACTTTGGATTAGTTTGTGTGATTTACTAAACTTAGCATTTATAGAATATTGGCGCCATCGAAAGAAAATAAAGTTTATTTTCGTAGTTACTTAATTTCGTATACCTAGGTACTTATTGAGTAAAAATAGTCGATTTCGGTGGCGTTTTGTACTACTTTATTCAGTTATAGTAAGTAAGTTAAGACCGATTTTGCTGAACCAGGAATTTTGATGAAAACTTCAACTGGACCTACTTGCAGATTCTAACGCCCATGCTAAAATCTAAAAAAACTTTATGTGGTCGCGGTTCGATTGTGGTAGATTTTATTATTTTATACAAACCTAGGTACGTCAGACGAAGCATTAGCTTTTTCTTAAACTAGCTTTAAGGACAATTTTTCACTAAAATAAAAAAAAATATTAATTTGATAAAGATGCTATTATGTATTACTGTTCCGGCGAACTTCATTCCACCCATTAAGTTAGTTTGGGAAAAATAAAAATGTTGTTTTTCTAATTTCCTTGCAATCAAACGAGATAAAAGTATTTTATGGTCATCTCCTAGTCATAAGCTTTCTCCTTAATCAATTTTCAGCCGAATTGGTTTAGTCGTTCTTGAGTTACTAATAATTTAACTAACGCGACTTTCTTTTACACATGTAAATTATTCTGTACAGAGTCTTGTTCCATTATGAAGGGAAGGGTAGCCGGTAGACTTGTCATAAGGCCCAGAACCTTGCCATACTAATTATATATTATACTCGTACTTCTAAACTATATATTATATGGTATCATAGGCCATGGCTCTTATCATTCGAGAACATGTGCTTCTAATTTTTTTGTTTTTTTGATATTGGAAGGAAAACAAACAGACGGATTTTCGGATGGTAAGAAATTCACGTCGCCTAGAGACACCAAAGGTGGTAATGGTGGGTTGCCAGCATGAGGCCGGGGCTTCGAGCAACATAAAGTTAATCTCCGGCTACCTTATTCTCCGAACCGGAGCATGTCAACGGCAAGCACTGAGGCAGGAATAAGAAAGACAGTGGTACCAATCCGAGTGAGTCACTGCGAAGTTCTACCACCAAGTCCGATGTCACGGTGTTAGTGACGGTAAGCCTATGCTCGCCTTTTACGAGCTGCCTGGCAGGATGGTAGATAGTCTATTCTGCAAAGGAGCCCGGACTAACACGAAGGAAAATCTTTGTCTTCATATTTCATAAATACTAGCGTCATGTGAATAAGATATAATGCTACATTATTTCCAATGAATCTTTATCTTAGTCAACTTCAATTATCCTGCCATAGGTTCTTAGTCTTACAGCTTAAGTTAGGGCTTCTCTGAGCTAATTCATGAACAAATGACATTCTGACACTTTGTTAGATCATTCGTTAGACTTTGTAGATTTATAGAAAACTAGCTGTTTGTCCGCGACTTCGTCAGCATAAAATAGTCAAAAAAAGTATAAATATTTTTGAAAAGACGGTGTTCGAACCCAGAACTTCAGCTACATGAACATCAAATTTCATGGGAATCAGTTGAGCGGTTTAGGCATGACAGAGCAACAGACAGACAGACATTCCCACTTATGATAGTATACTTTTTTTCACTCGTGACTTCAATCGCGTGCTAAAATATTTTTGAATCGACTTAAAAAAAAGAGGAGGTTCTCACTTTTATTCGACTGTATGTATTTAATTGTTTTTTATGTTTGTTATACGATTACTTGACCAATAGCCGACCGATTTTCATGGTTCTTTGTTAGGTTATGATTCCGAGATTGTTCCATACTAGTTTTATATCAGCGGAATAGGGGTTCATCGAGGTATAATACTGCACAATTTTTTGCATTTGTAACTCAAAAAATACTAATAGGATGTTGATAAAATTTACTATTTGAAATGGGACCATTTCGGAAACATTTGCCACCTTATTTCTTATTTATGTTTTGGAATGATATTGGAAGGCAAACAAGTAGACGGATTTCGTAATGGTAAGAAATTCACGTCGCCTAGAGACATTAAAGGTGATAACGGTTCGCTGCCAACCTAAAGCACAGAAGTTAGGTCTAGAGCAAAAGTAACTTTAGGTCTCGAAGTAAGTTTATCAGCTACCTTATCTTCCGAACCGGAACACTTTAATGGCAAGCGCTAATGTTATGGAAACTGAAATAGGTAATAATTTAATAAAAAATAATGTAATTTATATTGCTTTCCATCAGAAGATCCTTCTCCATGTTTGTCTTAAAACCTCATAAAATGGTATGGTAGTTTATGGTAGCTAGGTTTAAATTATAATATATAAATTTAATTATACTTTTAAAATGTTTGGCAATAAATAATTAAACTAGTTATTATAAATATAAATTATTGAGTTGAAAGTTAAAGTAAGTGTAAGTTATAAAATAATATTTATTTTATAAGTATTAAAATATTTGCACTAGTATATTACGTATTTATTCAGTAAGTATCTTCACGCCCGTATCTCCGAAGAGGTAGGCAGATGCACAACCAGGGCACCCACGACTAGCCGAAGACACTAAGTCTTACTTAAATGTGGTAGACGGCAAGCCTATATGCAACCAGACACAATCCAATACCGAGCAACATTTTTTAAAATAAAAAAATTGGAAAACCCAAATTTTCTTTTTGTTGCCCGACCCGGGATTCGAACCCGGGACCTCATGCAGTCAAGTCCAACACCTGAACCGCTAGACCACAGAGGCGATATACCACAGAGTATATTAATATACTTAAATGTTTTTGTAACATCTCATCAATACATATGTTCCGCAAATAAATAAATTTCATTTTCATTTTTTTTCTTTCAGAAATAGCCCTGAGCCTATTGTACATTACATACATTTACGTTTACATTTTTTTTAGACAAGTTACACAAATTGAATCTAACCCCAAAGTAAGCAAATTATATGCTTGTGTTATGGGTGTTAGTCAACGATACTAATACATAGAAATACTTAAATAGATACCAGAATACATTTAATAAACACCCGGACCCGTAAATGCAGACATCTAAATGTTCATCACACAAATGCCTGCCCCTGTCGGGAATCGAACCCGAGCCTCGCGTTTCGTCGATGCAGTACGCTAGCCACTCTAAAATTGTGTGTATCTATAAATTGGCTAAGCAATGGGTGCAAAGCTATCGGTACGTTCTCAGGCACATAGCCAAGTCCTTAATCGTTTGTGTGGAGCTCAGTTATGACTATCTAATTAATCGGCAGTCTTTAATGGCTGCTTAAGGTAAGGATCTGATATTGTGGCTCAACTTACTAGAATACCGCCATTACGATAACATCGGTTGTAAAAATGCAAATTTCACTTACTGCAGTAAAAGGGAAGAGCTGTGGTTTTTAAGAATAGATAAAAGAACTAGGGAAAATATCATCTTAAGGTAAGGTTTTGACCACCTCGTTGGTCGAGTAGCTAGCGTACACGTCTAACTACACCGACCAACCGCGAGGATCGGGTTCGATTCCCGACGGGGGCTGGCATTTGTGTGATGAACATTTAAAGGTCTTCATTTTCCGTGTCTGGGTGGACGAGATGCAGCGAGGCCCTCTACCACCAGTGGTGCTGTTGGTTTCGACCTATATAACCATTGCTCGCCTCTGACGAGCTACCTGGCAAGAAGGCAGATTCTACAAAGGAGATCGAAATCAACACGGGAAAATAATTTTGTAATATAGTTATATATACATTTATTTATAAACACACATGCACTCATCATGCACGAGCACACATACACAATCATCGTTATACACACACGTGCACTATCAGTAATGAAGTTGAAGAATTCATGTGGTGTGCAAATCGTGATGATTAGTTGGATCACGGTGACGATCAGAGACGCCGCGATGGCGTCTCGTCGAGGAGCGGTTTCGCACATACCTGCATATAGTTAATCACCTATACCCCCTGAATATTGACATCCTTTTAGTTTTGAATAAGACTATAGCTTTTAGTTTTTTGTGACAAGCGAATAAGCGAACAAACAAGAGGATATTTGATGATAATAGGAATTCTAGATGGTTGTAAGCAGTGGTTTGCATCCATCTGGACCTTTAAGTATTAAGTTGGTTTAATACTCAAAAATTTGGACAGTCGTTTTAATCCAAATTTAATAAAAATGTGAAAATGAATTTCCTCAATAATTACCTTTTTTGGAACCATCTGGAACAGTCTTTCCCAAAAAGGGAAATGGGAGTATATTGTGGACGCTGGAAGCCTAGAGAGGGTGGTGAGGAAACTTGGAAAAATGTTTTTCTCTCTAGGCTTCCAGCGTCCACGATATACTCCATATTGTGGAAGCTGGAAGCCTAGAGAGGGTGGTGAGGAAACTTAGAAAAATGCTTTTTTAAAGTCCAAACGGAACATTTTATTGAGATATTTGGCGAGAAAAAAAAACGGGGTGGGGGGCGCTACAAAACAACTGATTTTCAAAGTGGGCGTTACATGAAATAAGTTAGGGACCTCTGGTCTGTAACGTTTTTAAAAATAGTCGTGGCCTACAGACACCGCTGATGATATAGGTGCTGCTACTTTGTTGCCTTGTTGTAAGGCTTATTGTGCAATACTACCAGCTCCCTTACACCCTAACCTTAACACTTTTCAGCAGGTGTAGGTAAAGAAGCGAATCCTTCCCAGGGCAAGTTGTTGTATAGAACTCTTCCACCACTTGGTCTCTGCCACTAGGTACCACGAGTTGGTGTCCAAAACCGATGGTCTATTCTTCACAGGCAAACTGGACCAAAACAAAGGAAAAATTGCGTAAAACAAAATTTTGGTATGTTGTATCGTCTTTCCTATCGACTCGACCGGGACATCACAGTGACTTGAACGGACGTTACAATAACAGGAATAGCTTTGGTGGTAACAAAGCCTATCATTGCAAAACTCCACCATCTAGACCACTAGGTCACGGTGTTAGTGAATAACGAATGCTTACTTTCTCGATCTTCTTGGTGGAAAAGTTTTTATCCAACGATTTCATTTAAGGTCCTGAGTCTAAAAACATTTTGTATAGAATCCTTGGTACCAAAGCATGACACCAGCATACCTATGACACAATTACATAGTAAATATCTTAATACTATTCTTAGAATGTCGTTCTTAATTGATGTATGGTGAAACAAAAGATGAAAGGTCACCCATTTAAACGCAATGTAAAACAAAACCTCCATATCACATATATTTCCGTATTTACAACCACAACTAGTTGTCCGCTCGCGGTTTTGCTCGTATGGACTACATTATTTTAAGTATCTTCACGCCCGTGTACTCGAACTATTAGGCAGAGGTACAACCAAGACACGGTTAGTCACATACGATAGATTAGTATCTACCTGTATGTTGTAGATTAGTATCTCCAGTTTCCGAAACGCCAATCACTTCTATTTTACTATTTATATCTTAATAACATGAATTTGGATTCAACACTTAAATAACATACGTACTGTTTATGAAGTTAAAATGTGACCGCCTCGTTAGTCGAGTGGCTAGCGTATACGCCTTATTACATCGACCAACTGCGAGGCTCGGGTTCGATTCCCGACGGGGGCAGGCATTTGTGTGATGAACATTTAGATGTCTGCATTTCCCGGTCTGGGTGTTTATTAAATTTAGTCTTATTTTGGGGTTAGAGTCAATTTGTGTGTAACTTGTCCAGGAATATTAATTAATAATCCTGAAATTAATTAATGTGTGTTATGAACAGATAATTCGTAGATTTTTCCCCGTGTTGGTCTGGGTTCCCTTGCAGAATAGACCATCTGACTTTCTGCCAGGCAGCTCGGAAAAGGCGAGCATAGACTTACAGTCACTAACACCGTGACATCTGACTAAGTGGTAGAGTTTTGCAGCGACTCGTCCGGGTTGATACCACC